>JASDQU010337282.1:0-12577 GCA_032191745.1 Picea mariana | reverse complement strand
AGGGGGCAACCTCCTTTTACCCCACTTAAATGTTCCAGTACAAGATGATTCAAAATGAAAATGTCTCCTTGGTATATATAGGAGACTAGGAGGTATAATTACAACTAATGGCCTAAAGACGACATAAATAAAATAACATTACTAATATAATATGCCCCAATTAAGGGGTAACGAGCCAATATTAGGGTCTAGAAACTTTCTCTTCATCATTTTCATTGTGTCCTGCTCTTATATTCAATTTATAGAATTCTTCAATATATTCTTTCACTGACATACCGTTTTGTCTCAGATTTTGTAATCTTCTGAACAAATTCAGTTGATAATATTTGGGTAGGAATTTAGCCTTGATCTTAGCTACCATTCTATCCCAACTCTTAATCTTGGGCTTACCTTTCCTCCTTTTGTCAGCTTGCAACTCGTCCCACCATAAAGTTGCATGTCCCTTCAACATGGTCACAACATACTTTACTTTCTTTTCATCATCAATCTCCTCATAATCAAAATATGTGTCTAAAGCATTTATCCAATCAAGTAACTCTTCTACATTAAAATTACCTTTGTACATCGGGACTTCGATCTTCTCCCTAGTTCCCATCATGACAACAACTCTTAGCAATCGCTCCTCCATTGCTTCTTCTCTTATAGCTTCCTCTTTTTTTAGATTCTCACTTTCGGTGTCACTAACATCACAAGTCTCTAGTACTCTCATTTATGTTGTTTCCCTAGCATCCAACCTTGCACGAAGCTATCTCATTTATTCCTCCATAGCGCAGTTGGCTACATGTTTCTCTATGCGTCTCCTCGGCGACATAATTTCCAATATATCCATTCACACAGAGTTTTTCCAATATAACTTCTCTTTTCCTTAGTACCCCTTTCTCTTAGGTTATGTGTAACCCTTAATGAGTTGGCATATGTTTCGACGTCTTCATTTTATTGGTACACATTTCTCCTTGTTGACATGGCACGAGTGTCAAACTCTTTTTTTCTTAGTACTCATTTAACTTTGTTGTTGTGTCACCACTTTTTGTATGGCATAGGTGTTGAACTTTTCTTTTCATTAGTACCCGCTGCTATTAGGTGACATGTCACCCTTGCTGGGTTGGAATAACTTTCGACCTCTTCATTTTCTTAGTACACCTTTCTCCTCATTGACATGGAACATGAGCCAAACTTTTATTTTTCTTAGTACCCCTTTATCTTTGTTGATTTGTTACCCTTTTTTGTGTGGCATAAGAGTTGAACTTCTCTTTTCCTAAGTACCCATTACTCTTAGGCAATGTGTCACCCTTGTTGAGTTGGCATACCATTCCATCTTTTCATTTTCTTAGTACCCCTTTATCTTTGTTTATGTGTCACACGTTTTTGTGTGGCATAAGTGTTGAACTTTTATTTTCCTTAGTACCCCTTGATGTTAGGAGATGTGTCACCCTTAATAAGTTGGACTAGCTTTCAACCTCTTTATTTTTTTAGTACTGCTTTCTCCTTATCGTTATGGCATGGGTGTCAAACTTTTATTTGTCTTAGTACCCCTTTATATTTGTTGACGTGTCACCCATTTTTGTGTGGCATAGGTTTTGAACTTCTGTTTTTCTTAGTATCCCTTTCTCTTAGGTTGACGTGTAACCCTCTTTTCCTTGCATAAGTGTTCAATTTTGTTTTTCCTTAGTACCCCTTGATCTTAGGTGACATGTCACCCTTGCTGAGTTTCCATAGAATTTGACCTCTTTGTTTTCTTAGTACCCTTTTATCCCTGCTGACATTGCATGGGAGTCTAACTTTTATTTTTCTTAGTATCCCTTTATCTTTGTTGATGTGTCACCTCCTTTTCTGTGGCATAGGTGTTGAACTTCTCTTTTCTTTAGTACCCCTTGCTCTTAGGTAATTCTCCACCCTTGCTGACTTGGAATAGATTTTGACCCCATTGTTTTCATACTACCTCTTTCTCCTTATGTACATGGCAAGGGTGCCAAAGTTTTATTTTTCTTGGTATCCCTTTATCTCTGTTGACGTGTAACCATGTTTTGTGTCACATATGTGTTGAACTTATGTTTTCCTTAGTACCCCTTGCTCTTAGTTGACATGTCACCCTTGCTAAGTTGGCATAGCTTTCAAGCTCTTTATTTTTTTTAGTACTCATTTCTCCTTGTCGACATGGCACATGTGTCAAACTTTTATTTTTCTTAATATCACTTTATCTTGTCGACGTGTCACCATTTTTTTTTCATGTATTGTTGTTGAACATCTCTTTTCCTTAGTACCCCTTTCTCTTTATAACCTTTTCTCCTTGTTGACATGGCACACATGTCCATCTTTTATTCTTCTTAGTACCCATTTATCTTCATTGATGTCTCACCCTTTTTTGGGTGGCATAGCTGTTGAAATTCTCTTTTCCTTAATACCCTTTGCTCTTAGGTGATGTATCACCCTTTCCAAGTTGGCATATCTTTCGACCTCTTTGTTTTCTTAATAACCCTTTCTCCTTGTTGAAATGGCATGTGTGTCAAGCTTTTATTCTTCTTATTACCCCTTTATCTTTGCCGACGTGTCCCACTTTTTTGTGTGGCATAGGTATTGAACTTCTCTTTTCCTTAGTATCCCTTGTTCTTAGGTGACATGTCACCCTTGCTGAGTTGGCATAGATTTTGGCCTCTTTGTTTTCTTAGTAATCCTTTCTCCTTGTTTAAATGGCTCACAAGTCAAACTTTTATTTTTCTTAGTATCGCTTTCTCTTTGTTGATGTGTCACCCTTTTGTGCAGCGTATGTGTTGAAATTCTCTTTTCCTTAGTACTCCTTGCTCTTAGTTAACGTTTCATCCTTTCTGCGTTGGCATAGCTTTCGAACTCTTCATTTTCTTAGTACCCCTTTCTCCTTGTGTACATGGTAGGGGTGTCAAAATTTTATTTTTCTTGGTAACCCTTTATATTTGTTGACATTCACCATTTTTTGTGTGGCATCGGTGTTGAACTTCTCTTTTCCTAAGTACCCCTTGCCCTTAGGTGATATGTCAGCCTTTCTGAGTTGGCATAGCTTTAGAACTCTTTGTTTTCTTAGTACCCCTTTCTCCTTCTTGACATGGCAATGGTGTCAAGATTTTATTTTTCTTAGTACCCTTTTATCTTTGTTGACGTGTCATCCTTTTTTCTGCAGCATAGGTGTTGAAATTATCTTTTCCTTAGTACCCCTTTCTCTTAGGTGGCATGTCACCCTTTTTGTATGGAATAGGTGTTGAACTACTCTTTTCCTTAGTACCCCCTGCTCTTAAACAAAGTGTCACCCTTGTTGAGTTGAAATAGCTTTCGACCTCTTTGTTTTCTTAGTACCCCTTTCTCCTTGTTAACATGACATAGGTGTCAAACTTTTAATTTTCTTAGTACCCATTTATCTTTGTTGATGTCTCACCCTATTTTGTGTGGCATACATGTTGAACTTCTCTTTTGTTTAGTACCACTTAATATTAGGTGAAGTGTCACCCTTGATTAGTGTGCATAGTTGTTGAACTTCTCTTTTCCTTAGTACGCCTTGCTCTTAGGTGATGTGTCACCCTTGCCTAGTTGGCATAGCTTTCAAACTTTTCATTTTCTTAGTACTCCTTTCTCCTTGTTGACATGGCATTGGTGTACAAATTTTATTTTTCTTATTACACATTTATCTTTATTGACGTATCACCCTTTTTTGTGTTGAATAGGTGTTGAATTTTTATTTTCCTCAGTAACCCTTTCTCTTAGGCATTGTGTCACCCTTGTTGAGGTTGCGTAGCTTTCAACCTCTTCATTTTCTTATTACCCCTTTCTACTTGTTAACAATGCATATGTGTTGAATTTCTCTTTTCCTTAGTACCCCTTTCTCCTTTTTTTTGTGTGGCATAGGTGTTGAACTTATTTTTTCCTTAGTACCTGTTTCCCTTAGGTGACATTTCACCTTTGTTGAGTTGGAATAGATTTCGACCTCTTCATTTTCTTAGTACCCCTTTCTCCTTATTGACATGTCATGGGTTTCAAACATTTATCTTTCTTAGTACCCCTTTATCTTTGTTGACATGTCACCATTTTTTGTGTGCCATAGTTGTTCAACTTCTCTTTTCCTTAATACCCTTTTCTCTTAGGTGATGTCTCAGCCTTGTTGAGTTGTAATAGATTCCTACCTCTTTATTTTCTTAGTATCCCTTTCTCCTTGTTGACATGGCACGAGTGTCAAACTTTTATTTTTTTTAGTACTCCTTTTATCCTTGTTGATGTGTCACCCTTTTTTGTGTGGCATCGGTGTTTAACTTCTCTTTTCATTAGTACCCCTTTCTCTTAGGTGATATGTCACCCTTGATGAGTTGGCATAGCTTTTGACCTCTTCATTTTCTTGATACACCTTTCTCATTGTTGACATGGCACAGGTGTCGAAATTTTGTTTTTCTTAGTACCCCTTTATCTTTCTTGACGTGTCACCATTTTTTGTGTGGCATAGGTGTTGAAATTTTCTTTTCCTTAGTATCCCTTGATCTTGGGTGACATGTCACACTTTCGGATTTGGCATAGCTTTCGATCTATTCATTTTCTCGGTACCCCTTTCTTCTTGTTGACAAGGCGCAGGTGTCAAACATTTATTTACTTTCTCCCCCTTTATCTTTGTTGATGTTTCACCCTTTTTTGTGTGGCATAAGTGTGGAACTTATCTTTTCCTTAGTACCCCTTTCTCTTAGGCGATGTGTCACCCTTGTTGAGTTGGCATAGAATTAGACATTTTAATTTTTGTAGTACCCCTTTCTCCTTCTTGACATGGCAGGGATGTCAAGCTTTTATTTTTGTTGGTACCCCATAATCTTTGTTGATGTGTCACCCTTTTTGTATGGCATAGTTGTTGAATTTATCTCTTCCTTAGTAACCCTTGATCTTAGGCAACGTGTGACCCTTTCTCAGGTTGCATAACTTTCAACCTTTTCATTTTCTTAGTACCCCTTTCTCCTTGTTGACAAGGCACAAGTGCCAAACATTTATTTTTGTTAGTACCCCTTTATCTTTGTTGACGTGTCACCCTTTTTTGTGTGGAATAGGTGTTGAACTTCTCTTTTTCTTAGTACCCCTTGCTCTTAGGTGACATTTCACCCTTGCTGAGTTGGGATAGCTTGCGACCTCTTTGTTTGCTTAGTACCCCTTTCTCCTTCTTTACATGGCATGGATGTCAAACATTTATTTTTCTTAGTACCCATTTATCTTTGTTGACATGTCACCCTTTTTTGGGTGGCATAGGTATTCAACTTCTCTTTTCCTTAGTACCCTTTGTCTTGTGTGATATCTCAACCTTGTTGAGTTGTAATATCTTTCAACCTCTTTATTTTCTTAGTACACCTTTTATCTTTGTTGAAGTGTCACCTTTTTTGTCTGTGGAATACGTGTTTAACTTCTCTTTTCCTTAGTACCCCTTTCTCCTGGGTGAATTGCCGCCCTTGATTAGCTGGCATAGATTTCGACCTCTTTGTTTTCTTGGTACCCCTTTCTCCTTGTTGACATGGCACAAGTGTAAAGATTTTTTTTTTCTTATTAACCCTTTATCTTTGTTGATGTGTCACCCTTTTTTTTGTGGAATAGGTGTTGAACTTTTCTTTTCCTTAGTACCCCTCGCTCTTAGGTGCCATGTCACACTTTCGTATTTGTCATAGATTTCGACATCTTTGTTTTCTTGGTACCCCTTTCTCCTTGTTGACATGGAATGTGTGCCAAACTTTTATTTTTATTAGTGTGCCTTTATCTTTGTGGACATTCACCCTTTTTTATGTGGCATAAGTGTTGAAATTCTCTTTTCCTTAGTACCCCTTTCTATTAGGTGACGTGTCACTCTTGCTAATTTGTCATAGCATTCGACCTCTTTGTTTTGTTAGTACCCCTTTCTCCTTGTTGACATGCCACATGAGTCACTTTTATTTTTCTTAGTACCCCTTTATCTATGTTGACATGTCACCCCTTTTTGTGTGGCATATTTTCCGAAATTATCTTTTCCTTAGTAACCCTTTCTCTTAGGTAACATGTCAACCATGTTGAGGTTGCATAGCTTTCAACCTCTTCTTTTTCTTAGTACCCCTTTCTCCTTGTGTACATGGGAGGGCTGTCAAAGTTTTATTTTTCTTGGTACCCCTTTATCTTTCTTGATGTGTCACCATTTTTTGTGTGGCATAGGTGTTGAACTTCTCTTTTCCTTAGTACCCCTTGCTCTTAGATGACATGTCACCCTTACTAAGTTGCCATAGCTTTCGACCTCTTTTTTTCTTAGTACCCATTTAATCTTCTTCACATGGCATGGGTGTCAAAATTTTATTTTTCTTAATACCCCTTTGTCTTTCTTGACATGTCATCCTTTTTTTTGCAGCATAGGTGTTGAACTTCTCTTTTCCTTAGTACGCTTTTCTCTTAGGTGATATGTCACCCTTGTTGATTTGGCATAGGTTTCAACTTCTTCGTTTTATTAGTACACCTTACTATTAGGGGGAATAGATTTTAACCTATTCATTTTCTCAATTCCCCTTTCTCCTTGTTTACATGGCACGATTGTCAAGATTTTATTCTTCTTAGTACCCTTTTATCTTTGTTGAAGTGTCACCCTTTTTTGTGTCACATAGGGGTTGAACTTCTATTTTTATTAGTAACCCTCGATCTTAGGCGAAGTGTCACCCTTTTTGAGTTGGAATATATTTTGACTTCTTTGTTTCCTTAGTACCCGTTTCTCCTTGTTGACATGGCATAGGTGTCAAAATTTTAATTTTCTTAGTATCCATTTATCTTTGTTGACGTGTCACCCTATTTTGTGTGGCATAGGTGTTGAACTTCTCTTTTCCTAAGAACAACTTTCTCTTAGGTGACATGTCACCCTTGTTGATTTGGCATAACTTTCGACCTCTTTGTTTTGTTTTGTACCCCTTTCTCCTTCTTGACATGACATGGGTGTCAAACTTTTTTTTTCTTAGTTCCCATTTGTATTTTTTTATGTGTCACCCTTTTTTGTGTTGCATAGGTGTTGAACTTCTCTTTTCCTTAGTACCCCTTTCTCTTAGGGAATGTGTCACCCTTGCTAAGTTGGCCCAGCTTTCGACCTTTTCATTTTCTAAATACACCTTTCTCCTTGTTGACATGGCACGAGTGTCAAACTTTAATTTTTCTTAGTACCCCTTTATCTTTATTGATGTGTCACCCTTTTTTGTGTGGCATAGTTGTTGAATTTATCTTTTCCTTAGCACCCCTTGATCTTAAGAAATGTTGGACAATTGGTTTGGATAGTTGGTTTTAATTGATGTCAACCCTTGGAGAGTGATATTGGAGATTGATGTCAACCCTTAGAGAGTGATATCAACCCTTTAAGAAGCCTGGTAACATATTCTGGTAGCCTCGACGACGTGGCTTTCGTACCCGAAGTTGAATGAGGATTATGGATAGAAACGATAGTGTAAATTTAGGCATGACCCTCATAGATGGATAGTACTCATCCTGTTGTTTCGAGTGATATATGGAATGCCAAATGGTTCCTCATGGTTAGGGAGATGTGGCATTGTAAAGTTAGAAGCCCCAAAGAGTGGTTAAGAAGCCCCTAGTTGGTTACAAGTCATTAATGAAAGGGTAAATTGGTTGTAACAAGAAATTTCAAGAATCTCTAAAGTTAAGGAAAGAGGTCCTAAAGTTAAGGAAAGTGGTACCAAAGTTAAGGAAAAAGGTTACTTAGAAAAAATATAAATACACCTCAAGAAGTCTCTCATAAGTACATTAAAAATACACACAGGTTCATTGAATATCTATATAATTGATCAAGTGATTCTTATATGAGGTAACCAAGGATATCTAAGGCATTTTCAGAGGGTAGATGAAGTAAAGAAGGGCGGAATTCCAAAGGAGGATGAAATCTTGTGAGGATGTGTTCTAAAGTATGTTATTTACAAGTCATCTTACCATTTTCACTATAAATATTTTTCTAGAATGATTTAGATAGTGAAATCTAGAGGATATTGACACAACATATCATGGTACTCGTGGTAGAAATTTCATCTTCTGGGTCGTTGTATTTTGGGAGATACACTTTGTGGAAGATATGGGTTTTGGCTAGTCCTGGAACTAATCTCAAATAGGTGTTCCAGGTAAAACTGCCATAACATCATCATAGAAGATCCAAATTTAGTGATACCAAATGCATTGGATAGAGTACAAGACGTAGTATGTTGTATGAAAGTTTTAGATCCAGATATCAAATATTCCATGTGGGGCATGCTCTACAGTTTATCTCTATAGAATAAGATAGAATTCAGCAAGGTCTGTCATTTTTTCTATAACTACTTTTCAGGGATGTTCCAAACAGTAAAAATTGGGGTTATTGCAATGAAGATATTGAAGAATATTGGGTACAATTTTCAGACATTTATTCATTACAGGTACAAAGTTATTCTTGTTAAAAGTTAGGGTTTGTGACTAATCCAAAACTAGTCCCATGAGACTAAGGTAATGTTTGATGAAGATGTTATTCTCTTGTTGTTGAAGTTGAGGAAGGTCTACAGGTATGTGATCACATACACCAGGTCTGTTACATAGTTACACATACATTTATATGTATGTTTTGAGGGTTACATGCTTCTTATGTTATGGTGTATGCCATGATTGAGACATATCATGGGTGATATGGTATATGGTTGAGGCACATGGTTTGAGGAGCATGTTGGATATTCGACACATTGTTTGAGATACATTTTTGGTATATGTATGAGGCACTTGTTGGTGATGTATATACATTCTTGGTACAGATTTGGCACATATTCTTGGCATATGGTTGATACATATTTCATGGTACATGGTATATATTTAATGGTTGATGTACATGGTTGGTACACGCTATGGTGTTGATGTACATGGTTGGTACATGGTATGGTTTTGATAGACATGGTTGATGTACATGGTTGGTACATGGTTGATGGTACATGTTTTGGTATAGGTTGATGTATGGTACAAGTTTGGTACATGGTATAGTATAGGCACATATCTTGTGATGATATGTTGGTGATCTTGGTGCATGCTTCGTAAAGGAATGTGTTTTTTATGTTGAGCATATGGTTTGAGATATGCTCTTGGTGATCTTGGAATGAGTTGCATGGGGATGAGAGTAGATTTGGTTTCGTGGATGAGAGAGTGACAGGTTGGACAGGTTGATGTGATAGTGATAGTCATAGTGACAGTGACAATGGAAGTGATAGAATTTGTGGCAATGATAGTGGCAGATTCCATAGAAATTGGTCTACATTTATATTTCAGGGCAGCAGAACGAGTCAAAGAAAGGGGGTTGTATCCTCCTTCCAGTTGAAGCAAGAGAATTAGGGAATTGGAGCTTCCTTCAGGTTGGATCCTGAGAACTAGGTGGTTGTAGTCAGAGAACTCAAGGGGTTGTATCCTCCTTCTAGTTGTAGACAAAGAATTTAGGGAGTTGTATCTTCCTTCAGGTTGGAGCTTGAAAATAGGGTTTTGGAACCTCCTTCCAATTGCAGCTGGAGAATTTGGAAGTTGATGCTTCTTATGAATGAATTCTTTATATATATAAGAAATCATTCTATGGTTTTCTCCCATTTGGGTTTCCATGTAAAAAATAGTGTATTGTGTTCTTGATGTAATGTTGATGTGATACTTCTTATGTTTATGTGCTTATGATATGTATATTGGATGCATTCATAGATGATGCATTGATGATAAAATACTGAACATTATTGTTAAAAGTTAAAGAATACATATTGTGGTTAAAAGTGGTATAATTGTTCATTATTGTTTCAACCCCCCCGCTCTCAGTAATCAAACAAACAATGTGTCACCTTTGTTGAGGTTTCATAGATTTCAACCTCTTCATTTTTATAGTACCCCTTTCTCCTTATTACCCCTTGATCTTAGGTGATGTGTCACCCTTGCTGAGTTGGCATTACTTTCGACCTCTTCGTTTTCTTAGTACCCCTTTCTCCTTATTGACATGGCACAACTATCAAAATTTTAGTTTTCTTAGTACCCCTTTATCTTTGTTGACATGTCACCCTTTTTTGTGTTCCATAGGAGTTGAACTTCTCTTTTCCTTACTACCCCTTGCTTGTTAGGATATTTAGACACTTAGGAGTTAGTTAACACCTACTTGGTCTAATATGTCATTAGGTAAAAGTGTGTTTCTTTAGTATGCATTAGTATGCATTTGTAGTTAGAAAATATGACGGTCACGATATGTTCCTCACATAGAGTGATCCAATGGTTCATACTCTTCTCGATCTTAGCGACCATTGATCTATGGATTAACACCCGATTGGTCCATGATCTCTATTTAAAGAGCATGGAGGGTAATTTGTTGATGATCAATTGTGAGAAACTCTCTTCTAAAATATCTTTGTAATATCTTTCTTTGCATTAATAAATTGGTCCAAGTCATCGCGTTGGCTGGGGTCGTGGATGTTTCCCCGTAGAGGTTTTACCACATGAAAACATCGGTGTGTTGATCTTTGATCTGGTTATGTGAGTGGTTAATTAAGGTATTTTTCCTCTTTTGGAATACCTGTGTTGTCAAACACGGTATCATAGCTTGTTTGAAGACCCGCTCATGTTGTAGATCGAGATCATGAAGCCGATTTGCCTCATCTCCATTTTTTTGTCATTTCCATACATTTCTGAGCTAAGAGGACTGTTCCATTGTGTCTGGAGCACTCGTTTCAGTCAAGAAAACTTTTCTTTTCACTCGAAAAGGTTTCTTTTTGGCCAAGATACGACCATTACAGTCAGATCTAGAGGTATAAACCCTCAATACACATTTTTTAAATTTTTGCAAAGTTTTATTTTGGTATTATTTCGGTTTGATATTATTTATTTCTAGTTTGCTACTCTTTTAGATCTGCATATGCTCTTTTCCCCGCGCCCTGGGCGATCTCGACAAATCAAAAACAGATAGGAAAAGGTGCATCTTCCGGGTAAGCTAATCGAGATCTAACCCTTGTTGTCATCGAGAAGCGAATTTTTTTTCTTGTGTGAAAAGAGTTTTTTTTAGCATGCTCTTCAAGGCCGTCTTCAACAACAACAACACCCCCAATCCTCCTTCTGAACATTACAATATGTTTTTCTAGACCATTTGGTTAAAAGTCGCGTTATTAAGTAAGAGGTCTTGAGTTCAAGTCTCTCTTTTGTCACATTTTTTGAAAAAGTTCATGCTAAAATTGTAAAGTGTATTTCACTTCAAGTATAAAAGTGAATCACTATAAGTAGCTTTAATATTTTATTTTAGAGTTATTTATTTTGCATGCAGCTTTTCTGTCCATCTCCATGGACTAATCAGAATGTCCATCTCTCCTGATTTAAGGTACCACATTCAAGAAATTTATGACCCCAAAGAAGCTTGGGAAAAGATTAAATTTGTGTTTGGTAAACTCAATATTATTCGAGCACAATAGTTAGAAAATCAAATACTAACCTTGAATCCAAGTGATTTTTCTTACCTTGGAGACTATCTATCTAAGTTTAAAACACTCGGAATTTTATGTGAAGAATGTGAGATAAAAATGAAGGAAGAGCGTTGCATCTATATTATTTTTTCTAAGCTAGGTAATGCATATTCTGTGTTTGTATCTAACTTTTATGCCATGAGAGAGGCTCTAGGTAAAGCTTATGAAAAACCCACTCTTGAGTCCTTTTGTGTTGCTTTGATTAGAGAGGAAGATAAGATTGTACAACTTCGAGTGACCAACACTGCAGATACCTCCAACAAAGCCCTAGTTTCCTAATAGAAAGATAAAACCAAGTATCCCAAGAAGCAACATCATCGCTCATCTTCCTCTGCATGTTCATCTTCCTCCAGATGAGTCCTTTGAACCTGATCCAGCACCAGTTCCATGGCTTCCTAGATGGGTCCGTTCAACATGAAAAGAAGTTGGTGGTCTTATCGGTGATCCTTCAGATTAGCGTCGAACACGTTCATAGTTCCAACGAGTCTCTTCTCTTTTGGCTCAAGTTTCAGAGACTCGTGATCCAAAGACATTTCCAAAAGCTTCAGGTCATCCAGATTGGGATACAACAATGAATGAAGAGTATCGTTCTTAATGGAAAATGATGTTATAAAAACAGGATCGTAGAGCAATAAAATAAAACAAATGCGGAAATAAAACACAGAAGATACATAATACAATAGAGACACAGATATACATGGTTCACCTAGTGTGGGCTACGTCCACCAGAGAAATTGCCAAGTCCTTCCTTTATTATTATCCATCAAATGAAGAGATACAACCTACAACAAACCCGCTGTAACTTCTTCTTCTTTCTCTCACAGTCTCCTATCTCAGAATACAATATTCGCCATAATGCATAAGCACAATATATTTCCCTCATAACAGAGGGTTGCCTTATAGGGTAAAAAACCGAAACATAATTTCCACCGTTAGATCTGTGACCTTATAATGAACAGTTTGGATTTACAATGAAATTACAATATACATTTGCATGGCAATTTTTTCAACAAGGGCCCTCTTGCCCCCAGACCCCACAAAGGGGGTAACCCCCCTCTACACTCCCCTGCGTGGAAGAGTGTACATTCTTCTGGGGTGTAAAG
>JASDQU010337278.1:0-12578 GCA_032191745.1 Picea mariana | reverse complement strand
TATTTAATAATATAGTGGACCTAGTCCACCTTACATTGAATGACCTCCACTATTATCACTATGGGCCCTCTGGGTCCCCCCACTACCTCTCTAGCTACCTTACAGGGTAGCAATAAATGAGGGATCCAAAGGAACTCCACTATCCATGATAATGAAAACTTAGTAAAAACTCCTAAGGCCAACTGGTAATCAAAGAGCACACCAAAAATCAAACGACCAATATGCACACAAATAGGGTAAAGTGGTTGAAAGTGGACTCCCTCCCTAAAGAAGGTATGTCTCGCCCAAGAGGGGCCTGAGACTCCCTTCTAAATATCGAAGGTAACAGAATTAGTTATAAGGGCCTTCGTGGGATTAACAACCAGTTGGTCAGATCCCCCCTGAGAGGTAATCCTCCATAAAGGTTGTGTGTTGTCTGACCCTTATCTGACCCAGGATACCTGTAGAATAACCTCTGCAAGTAACCTATGTGGTACCTAATTCAAGCAACTAGGAAATCAATGTATAATCGATGCAGAGGCGAGAAGTCGTTAGTCAGGTCCACCGTATGGGCAGGGTAGCAAAGACTGAAACCTTGAAAGTACCACCTCTCATGGAGGTAAAGGCACTAGCAAGATACCTAGATACGAATAGATCCCCAAAAATATCTCTTATGCTAAGAAGGTATTGGGGGGATATCCCTTCAACCAACCTCGTGCGATCTCGTGATTAACTCCAGTGTGAGAGGAGCCTCCTGATAATACCAATCATACAATGGATTTCTCCACTCCCTTTGTGAGACACATATGTTGATTTAATTTCCTTGGAGAAGTTTACTCACAAAATCCTATTCCAAGGCACTAAATCCTAAGATAGCTTGTGCACCCTAGAAAATAAAATCATGACTAATCAATTTTAAATTATAGTGTTAATTTTAATGGCTGTGCTTACTCAAAAAGGTATGGCAGTGAAACTCGTGATGTTATGACTCAACGAGTATAGTAAATATGAATACAATGCAAAGTCCTAACTTCAATTTTCAATGAATGATATGCTTTTTAAAACAAATGCAATTTTCAATTTCAACTCTACAATTCTGAAGTAAAAAATGCAACCTTTCTTTACATGCACTAAGCTAATGACAAAGAATCAAAAGATCAAAAATGCCAAGCAATGCAAAATGCCTAATATTTTTGTATTTTCAATATAAGAAAAATGAAATGCATAGACTGAACAACAACTTGATATAAAAAACTCTATCGTGTATAGAAAGAGATAACTCAAGAAGAATACCAAGGAGAAAAACATCCAACCCAATGTACAAGGACAATCAAAATTAAAAGGTGATGAGAAAGACTCTGCCCAAAAATTCAACCCTAGACATGTTTCTTGTCATCCCACAAGCACTTAACAGTCACTACAGAGACCCAAGAAGAGTCAGCAAACATCAAATCCCACCCAACAATCACCAAACCCATCAAACAAGAAAATAAGGTTGATGTACATGACTGTTCAAGGAAACAACACGTATGTACGTAGCTTTCAGAGGGACAACATGTGTATATACACGACTGTCAAGCCAAAAACCATGTATATGTTTCAAAAAAAAATCCATGCAAGGGAGAAGGCTGAAAAACTCAGATCCATAGTGAACAAAGGCTTTCAAGCATGATACGACAAGAAACACAATGGGAACGAGATCAATCTAAGGATAAGAACACTTCAAACCCTAAGAAAGAAGATTCAATCCCTAGTATGGTCACCAATTCTGTTATGAGGAAAATCTCTCTATGGCTAGGGTAAGCCACAATAGATAGAAATGACTGTAGATATCAACTATATTCTCAAGTATGCTATGTAAACAAATATTCTAGCAAGACAAGATAAAATTCCTACCTCATCCAGACGTTCGATGAAGTCCACCGTTGAGCACTTGACCGAAAGCAATATACCTGCAACTAGTCCTCAACAACCAAGCAAAACAGGCATATGGTGATAATAAATTATGTTAGCACATTCAATAGCATAATCCATTAATAAACATGACAAATACACCCATGGAATAATAATTCAAATATTTACAAGATATCAATTGGATGGGAAAAGAGTATTTCTATTAATATATGATCAACAGAAGTGAAAATGTTACAGACTTCCATGTCGGCATGGTTTGGAACCAAGAAACTCATTTCCTTCCAGATGGGCCTCCACCACTTCAATCCTCCACCAAAGGCAAGCTCAAAGAAGAGAGACAATGAAGTTCTCAATCAAATAAGGGAAGAGCTTGGGGGTTGAACACCGTGTTGAGAATTAAAGGACAAAGGGATGCAGACTCAATATGAAGTAAATAATTTCTCCAGAGTAACTTTTCTCTCAAAGTTGAATTATTTCTCCTCTTTTCCATATCTCATAATTGACTCATTTATAGCCTTCAAATGGAACTGAAGGGCCAATTCAGAATGTTTCCAGTATATGGAAGGCCAAGGATCATAGATCTCTTGTCGTGACATGGAAACCCGACACCAATTTGCATTTTTGGGCACAAATATCAATGTACACGGGTTTTAGTGGTGCAGCCTGCATATACGCATGTTGTATAGTAGGCAAGGTGCGTACATGTGGAAAACATATATTTTTAGCTCTGGGATTTACAAACAGGGATGATAATTCTGCATATCAAAATGGAAAACGGCCTTATGTGCAAGATTGCATAGGGTGAGGAAAATCTTGCTATAACACCAGCTGTGGGTCAATTTGTTTTGGAAGGAAACAAGGGCGGTGATAACCCTAAAAGGAAGGAAACAAGGGCGGTGATAACCCTAAAAATTCGACCATGTCCCTGCAGCGGAATCACAACATAATACTATTGTTTAGTGATTCAGATAATGAAAAAATCCACTTTGGAACGACCTATTCAACACGACTAACCAGGAATTCCCAATCCAATTTGACATTTCATATCCTCTACGCACAAATCTCATTCCGGAACCCAATCCTCAATTAGCGAAGAGTGGAGTGCATTAGCTTGGAGCAATAGAGATCGTTCGAGGTTGCATAATTCTCAATTCTGGGAAAAGAAAAATTATATTAAATTCTTTCTGTATTTCTTCTTGGTTTTTGAATAACAATCATTAGTTTTATTTTATGTATTTCTTCTTGGTTTTTGAATAACATTCATTAGTTTTATTGGAACAAACAGTCGTGGTTGTGAGTAATTCTTCTTCATTACATTGATATTTTCACAAGGCCTCCTCAAGTCATCATTACTATTGTCGCTCCACTCAATCCTTTCACTTCTATGATTCCATTAAATTGATCACCCGAGGCCCTGTCTGAATGGACAATGGTTGGAGATGAGTCTCCTTCCAGATTCACCTTCACTACTCCAAAGCCTTCTACTTCCAACGGTTTATCCCTCAAAAACCCAAATACCTTCTACTTGAACTTCCCAAGCTCCTCTAAAGGCACTAAAGTTTGTTTGTATAGGAGAGCAAACAAATATGTCATCATCTCGTACAGTTTCTATGTCTGTCATTATTATTATATATGAAACCCCTTTTGGGTTGTCACTCCTCACAGGAACTGAACTGGTGTTGATCAATGGCTCTGACTCACCATAAAGGTTTATAGGCAATCGTGTTGATCAATGTCTCTGATTCTCATGAAGGTTCTTGAGTGTTAGGTTTTTTTTTAGCATTAAATGCCTTTCATAGAAAAGATAACCTAAGTTTTGAAGGTTTTAGAGTGTTATGTTACTTGGCATTACGTCATTTATTCCAACACGAATTATATACTTGTATTGAAAAATACACACTTTAACATTTAAGGGTAAGAATCACCATTATATTTGGAAAAATGAAAATGGATAAAAGAAAACACCATTTATTTTACCTTTTTCATTTCAAAACCCATGAAGTTTATTTTTCTTTATATGACACGTTATATTTTACAAGAGTGCATTTTCACTTGTGAAGGTCAAAATATCTCAAGAGGCTTTAACTTTTAAATATAAATTCCAATTTTAGAGAGCACACATTTTATATAGGTAGCATCATTTTCAAATTTTCAATCAATATTATATTGTTTTCTTGTTTTTCCTTTATTTAATTTATAATAGCTTATTTATCAACAATCTCTTAAAAACCTTGATAAGCTATTAGGTGCAATTCTCGATAGTTAGGTCTCATAAAAAGATGCCATCTTACTTGGAAAAAATAAAACAAAGGTTATTGGCTTTATTCGAAGGTAATACATCAAATTTACATAAAAAGGGCTTTTTATCCATTTGATTCAATACTATGAATCAAAGGAAAAGGACCTCTAGCTCCATTCAAAAGAATATACTAGAACATCTATAAGGCCCTATACTTAAACAAAATATTTAAGTCGCATGTTGTATGTTGTGAGTGACATTTGAACTTAAAAAGTTTGGAAGCCCAATATATAGTTATCGTCGGGAATGGAAGTGTATTTGGGGATCAACCAAATCGCCATTAAGTATATGAAATTTGATTCAGACGCAACCTTTTGTTGAAACATCTTCCAATCCTCCCCAAAACAAAATCTCATGGTCTTTAAACAAAACAACCACCCAAATTCACTTGAATGTTTCATTTTCTTTATAGAGGATATGTCTCTACCCCGGGGAGTGTTGCAAGGCTTGCAGGAGAGCTCCTGGATAGCGTAGGGCATTGTTGGAGAGCATATCCTCTTGGATTTGCGTTAATATTGTGTCTATTTTTTTAGTTTTCTTATATCCATGAAGGGAATTGAAGGAATGTACACGGGATTTGATCAGTCCAGGATTCAAATGTGGGTCTACCTAGGCATTTTTTTTTGTTTCAACGTGTTCCATGATGCTCAGGCCTCCATCCAGTCTTGCCATGGTTGTTTCCATGTATATGTATCGGTCACTATCCTGACAATGAGTCCTCTGTCCATGGATGACCCTCCACACACTACATGGCAATGAACAAAAAATCGCAAGATTTATCAAATCTTTGTCTACAAAAATGTAAAAGACCCAGTCACATTCAATCGTTGCACTTGACCAAATAATGTCATATTTCATTTTGAAATAATACTTTAATTATTAACTAAATTAATGACTAAAGTAGTGCACACGACCTGTCATTACAAAAGTTAGTTCTTAAATTAGTGTTTTCCATGGTAATATTATGTATTATATTTTATATGTTGCAAATCACATAACCATGTCATGTTCATAATTTAAGTTACAATCCCTAGTTTATCATTATAATTCATTATTTTCTTTTACCCACACAATTCAATTGGGATGGAAATATTATGCATTATATTTTATATGTTGAAAAGCACAAAATGGAAATATTCTGCATTATATTTTGTATGTTGAAAAGCACAAAATCATGTCATGTTCAATATATTTTTTTGTTTTTAATATTTTGAAAAACAATTTTTAAAGTTAAAATTATCAAAATTAAATAAACAAATAGTTCTACCAATTAAAAAAAAGTGTGCATCATAAGCACATTATAAACTTGTTATTGAAATTTCCATGGCCTAAATGTCATAGTCCCTCTCATAAGTTAGCCTCATAAGGGAACTTTGACATAGTTAGTTAGTACACTGAACTTTGGTTTCTACATCTTAACATTCAATCTTAATTTTATCATCTACTCATTTAATGGAAGTATTCCATGAGATTTATGGATCCAATTTTAAGCCATGTTATTTTGTTTGTACTATTTAATTTGATTGTTCATATTTTGCAAACCTTTTCAACTTCTTAGTTATAATCTTTGAGTGGGAAAAAGAAAAAAATTATAATAGTGTTGTGACCGCCTCGAAATATCTACATAGAGTCAAAATCTCGTGTTTCTTGTAGAAACTACTTATAATATCACACTAGAACAAAGGAATCACTTATTATTATAGAGATTGTTTGATAGATCAATTGGTTTGCACGGTATTAACATAGCGAATGCTCAAAGGTTGAAATTGGGGCAGATGAAATTTTGTCTAGAGCATTGTCTCTCGTGTTTGGTTTGGCTACAAGCCAAATGGTGAAGAGCCATATGAAGATGAAGAAAAGAATCCAAAGAAACAACCACCACCTAATCAATGACTTTATTTATTATAGTTGGGATCCACACACCACAACCCAACAAAGTCATGGGCATCGTATTTCACTTAGTCATTATTCATTTGATGTCAAGGTGGTTTGTCTCTCAAAGTAATGAAGGAAAATGATACTCAAAATTACTTTAATAATTGTTATATACAATGCTCTAGTTACATAACTTTACATGAATAATACCTCCTAGGAAAAAGTTTAAACTACAATCAGGGTAGCATCTCGTTTCATATGTGGGACTAAGGCTAGATGCTACTAGAAAGCAGATAACCCCATTGAAGGTAGCCATGAAGATGACCATAGGGACAATTTCTTTTTCACAAAGACTATCTAGGTTGAAATTGTCTTTTGGTCTTGGAGTTCGACTTAAAAATACATTAACAACCCAAAACCTAGAGGCCTCTAGCAAGAGTGGAAGTTTTCCCCCTTACAAACCATCAACAAGTCATTTCAGGTGGTGTGGTTTTCCTTAAATATTGGTAATATTGGTGATAAGTCAGCCCACATTCGTAGATAACAACCAATAATTATTGTCCTCATTATCAATTGACAACTGAGTTATGATAGGTTTTACATTATAGAGGTGTTAGAGAGGTATGACATGTATAGCATTGGGGTGGTGGCATTGGAAATGATAAGAGAGAAAAAAACATCTTTCGAACTACCTAACTTATGGAAAACAACATATGCATGGTTGTTTCACAAAACACACTTCTCTAAGGTAAGGAATTTTCCATTTTTCATCTAAATTTTTTTTTTCGTCATCTTTAAACAACATAACCATCCCAATTGGTATGCTAATTAATACAAGTTTTTGATGACCATTATTGTGTGTACAAATTATACAAGTTTTTGATGGCCATTATTGTGTGTATGGGTTGTCATTGGAACATTATTGAAATTGACCACAAAATTGACAGCAAGGTGTACAAATTTGCTAGTAATTAATATTATTTTTTTAATAGGAAAGGATTGAGTATAAAATGTAAAATTGCTAAATCAAGGTTACCTCACGGTTTTAGTCAATCCAAAATTAATAAATCTTTTTTTAATATAATTAAAAATCATTATTTTTTACTTAATAAAATTTAACTTTATTTTGGAAATAAATTTATTTATAATTGAAATAACTAAAGTGGTTGTAATTGAATTGATTGGGATGTCAAGTAAATGATATTTGTGATCCAAAAATTTTCCTGATTTCTGACCAGTAAAAACTAATTAATATGTAAAAGAATAAAATATATTTAATAATAAATAAGATTCTTTTACCAATCTAATTTTTAAAACCCTTTTAAAATAAGTCTAGGATTATTAATACAAAATTCTATGATTAAAATTATTACAAAATTGGAAAACATTTTTTATTAAAAAGACTAAAAGTACGATATGATTACCCTATCCAAGAAACGCGGCCTCTTCCATCCACAATTCCAGTCAAGACCACACGAGGGCTGGAGGTCCAACTGATCTTCTTTCTCAACTCCCTGATCTTTCCGGCAAGCATACAGGATGAGAATAAGGATATCATTTTTTTGTTTCTAATAATATTTCTTGTTTTCGATTATTTTGGCAGATTTCATGTACGTATTTGGAAGATTACATGTATTTATTTGTAGTGTTCATATTTTGTACACAGATCAAAAGTTAAATTTGACAGATATTTATTGGTTTTTTTTCCATTTTTAATTATCAAATATCTGGAATATATATATATATATATATATATATATATATAATAATAATAATAATAATAATAATAATAATAATAATAATAGATACTATAATATATAATATAATATAATAACAATATATATTATAATATATAATATATTATAAAAATAATTTTTTAAATTTGAATGTTGATTTTTTTTTTGTGTAAATCATACATATACAAGTTATAAATTTTATAGCAAAGGTCATGCATAGTATATGTTACAAATTCTATAACAGATGGAGGTTGCAAGTTGCATGCATAATACATTGTATCACATTATATAGATTGAAAAGTGAAGGTTGCAAGGGAAGAAAAGATCAAGAATTCAGAACTTGCATGCAACTATCCAAAAAAATAAAGTTCATTAATATTAAATTGCAATTGCAGTGATGGAAATTGTCTTAGTTTGGATGAGGCAAGGCTAGAAAACAGGTTAGTGCACACTTATTTTCTCATTATATTTGGTTTTTGAGAATCCACATTTAAATACCTTCTCACATGCGTTTTTAATGTCTTCCTAACCTTGATAATAAGAAAAAGCATGGGTGTCGGCCTCTCACAAACTCTATTTTATTTCATTTTAGAAATATTAGTCATTGTTTTTTTTGTTTGTTAATTTGTGCGGGACCTGTTGGCTACGCGATTAACCTGTGGCTTGAGAAACCGCGACTTAGGGGCATTCACATGTGGCTTGAGAAACCGCAACTCACCCGGGGATCGCACCCGGCCTGAGCCACACCAACCCTTAACATGGTTGGATTTTCCCCACCGGTGACTTTAACATCACGGAGTGGCTTAACAACACACTCCGTCACCGACTGTCCTACACCTCGGGGACGAAATATTAGTCATTGTTATTTAAAAAAGAAAATCCAAAATTATTCAGTGATATTTATTATTTTATTTATTAATAATAATAATTATTTCAAATTTTGCAATCCATAACTTTTATTATTATGTTTACAACAACCATTCTTAACTAATTTTTTTCTTTTTCTCTTAGCTTGTAGCTATCTTGACATCATTACATGCATACTAATTAGTGTTTGATTGTTTTTGTAAATTAAAACTATGTGTACTTTGTTAAGGTAATTTGTTAAGCTTTTTTTATTATGTTTTTAATGGTGTTGTATTTCATGTGAAAAAATTTGATAATATTATATTAAATGCAATTTCATAGTAATTTTATGTTGTGAATATATTGTTTTTGTATTTGCAGTAAAAATGAAAAAACACATATGATACATAATATTTAAATAAGAGCACTTTTCATCTTTGATTATGTTTTACTTTAAGTAATAAGTAATAGCTTAAAACAAGAATGATCTATTTATATTGTTTGTTTCAAGTAATTTTATGACGAGAAGTTTATATTTATTTATTCAAAACTTTTAGATTAATTAGTCTTTTAATTAAAATTATATGTAATGTGTGTGAAATTTAATGTATGGGTTAATCATTAGAGTTACTTGTCAAATATAAGCTATGGTGGAATATGGAGACAACACTATGAGTGCTTTGGGTTCAGCATGATGACCAACAAAGTTTTGGCAGCCTCTAGACATTCATCAGCCACAAGTTTAAGTGGTTGGACTAATTATTAAAATTATTTAAAACAGATAAATCTGTTAATACCTCCAAAATGTGGAAATGAATAAATTATATATACTCGCAGCTAATTATAAAATATCAAAACTACGATTCTAAATTTGATTGACTGTCATATTCTTCCAAGCTCAATTTAAAAATTTAAACTAAACTTCCTGTGTATTAAACAAATTTAAAACATCTCGTTTAATGAAAGAATGTACTAACTTCACCCAAGGCATAAAAGTATGTATCGAATTTTCAAAACCTTTTTTTGGCGGTTGTTTACAATAAGATAATACTTTCACATTTATCAATTCCAAATTTAACACTTAAAAAAATTAAAATATGTTTTAATATTACATTATTTTAATGGTTAATTATGTTTAGTCATTTGTTTGTTAGTTGGTGATTTCAATTAAATGAAAAATATAAAACATGAAATATGACACTTATTAGTCCCTGCTAAAGGCGTGGAGGGACTATAGCAATCTATAATTCGTTGACTTTATATTAGTTTGTCCTTTGATTATAAATTTTTTCATACTTTCTAATATTAGACATAGAGAACTAAAAGCATTATTTTTTATATAGTAAAAAAACTCATATATGTCATGATCTGATTGGATGGTAGATTTGAGGTCTTATTGCCAGCATCGTTATTTCCAATGCATTATATCTTTCCATATCCAAAGTTTTATCATCTATGGTATTTTTTTTTATTTGTACTATTCATATTGAAATGTTTAGATATCCAAAGTTTAAATTGATTGATAATTCCAAAGTTTATAACGTTCTATTGTTCGAACTACAAAACTAAAAACATTATTTATTTTTTTATTTGTGTTATTATTATTACTCTTTTGTATTTGTATTAAAATGTTTGCATGCCGAAGGTTTATATCATTGACACTTTTTTTTAGGTGCTTGAATAGGCCTGATAACATAAATGTTTACATGGTGCAAAGTCCTCAAATAGGCCTGACAGCTTAAATGTTTGCATACCGCGAGGCCCTTTGACAGCCTGACAACCTTAAATGTTTATCTAAATAGGCTTCTCGGAGTACATTTTTCGTAGAAATTTTCCATACAGCAGTGAATTTGGACAATATTGTTGTCTACCGCCAGTTGAATAGGCATTGTATGTTTCATACTTCTTCTATTCTTAGAATGTAATTCCATCATCGTTGAAGCTACATACATTGTTTACTGGTTCAGTGGGTGCTTCTTCTTCGTTGGTTCGTCGGTTGCTAGTTGTTGTTGTTTGGTTCAATTTGACTTGCGCTTCTGCCTTTCATCGTTTCAGAGTAAGTTTCCATGCCATAATTTCATTTTCTATTCCTTCTTTGATGTTCAGTGTTTGCAGTTTGCAAGTAAAAATGTTTGCTTATTTCTACTGGCATGCTCCTCATATGTTTCTGGTTCCTTCTATGCTTCGGTTGCAGTTTTGTAATCGTTGGAGATACATATGTTGTTTACTGGTTCGGTGGTTGTTGCTTGTTCATTGGTTTGTCGATTGTTGGTTGTTGTTGTTTGGCTCAAGTTTACGAGTTTGGGGCCCTAGGGTTGTAGTTGGGCATGTTCGTGCTTTCTCGTTGGTTTGGTGCTTCTTGTTTTCTTTTGTTTACTTCAGCTTTGCAGGGTTGGGGTCCTGCGCCGACAGTTGGAGCTATTTTATTATTATTATTATTTGGGCGGTTTATGGTGTTCAAACCCTGTACCCGCAAGTGGACCTGTAGTTGTGTTATTTTCCGTGTCTAGTGAGATCGAGATCTGTTTTGCTGTAAAATTTTGTTGATACTTCAGTGTTGACATGACAGAAAATAGTGGAATAAAAAATAATTGGACAACTACATGTGCAATTGCAATATCCGTTGTTTTTTTGTTAAAATAAAACATGTGCATGTTGCACTTATAAACCATATATGGTGGAATGTGCCCATATCACAATACATATTATTTATCCTCTACACAGACTAGTGGGACCATGATACAATTTCTCTTGTACTTGAGATATGATATGTACACCAAAGATACTGCAAAATTACATTTCCATGTCTGGAAGCATATCTGGATACTTTGCCATGGAAAACAAAAAACGTTTAGCTATGGCCATGCAGTTTCTTAATATTTTGTGGCTTGTAATATATTTTGGGCACACAAAGACTTTATTTATTTACAACCATGGATGGAGAAAAGAAAAGGTTCATGTTTCTGCCTGTCTTTTATTCTATTCGTTCATTCTCATTTACTGTATGTACATATTAATATTTCTCCGGTGCATACTGGCTTCCATTCATGTTCATTGTATTTTGTGCATTCTGTAACGACCCTCTTCGTTATGACAACAACTCTGTTAACAGGTGCAAGTTTTTTTTTTTTTTAAAGGAATAAGAATTTAACAACATCACATAATTCATATCAATGCAAAACACATGACATCATAACTAAAGTGACACATGCTCAATATAAAAAAACTCTACAATATTATTGCTGAACGAAATTGCAAAATATAATGTCAACAATCTTATCATATTATCACCAATAACAATAATTTTCCGAATATAAAACGCTTTCTACTTTACCAATTAAAATCGTACCTTAGCCACACGCCCGCTTCAGAGACGTCCCGCGCGCCGTGCCTTGTCCGTTCTCCCTGCCGCTTCCGCTTGCCAACCGCCGAAAACTCACCGGTACCTCCCAACCAAATGCTAGGGGTACTCTGCTTCCCCCTTAGCCCCCCGAGCCGCAAAGGGGCCACACAAGCACCAGAGATAAACTAGTATCTCAGCTCGCCTCAACGGCGGAGTTACCACTCCCACACACAGCTGAGATAAACCCAACTCCTCACAAGCAACCCGTCAAGCCACAATTCGGTAGCGTAACGTTACGCTAACCGTTCCCCCTTCTTCCTTCCTTTCCCCTCCTTTTATAGAATTTTGAGACTGACCTAATTCATAAATTATTAATTAATTAATTTTTAATGACTAACCCTCTAACAGTCTCCGCCGTCCAAGTGTCACACATGCCTCTGGTTCTCCAAAATTAATTTCTTTTTAATTATTAAAAGACTCAATTCTCTCACTCCCCCAAAATCGATTCTTAAATTACTCCTTAAATTACTCCCAAATCACCCCTTAAATTTCTCCTTAAATTACTCCTTAATCACTCCTTAAATTT
>JASDQU010337276.1:0-12578 GCA_032191745.1 Picea mariana | reverse complement strand
GAAGAGGCTTATTATCTGATATTATCTCTTTTTCAAGGCGTTGAGTACTTTTCTTGAGATTTTTCTATGCTATATTGATGTTTGGTTCTTAACACATCCTCGGACAGATGGACAAATAGAAGTGGTGAACAGAAGTCTGGGAGACTTGCTGAGGATATTGGTAACAAAACACCACAGCGAGTGGGACAACATATTACCACAGGCAGAGTTTGCATACAATGACTCAGTGAATCAGAGCACAGGGAAAAGTCCATTTCAGATCATATATGGGATGTAGCCAAGAGGATTTTCTGAACTGAGGGATTTAGAATAGACTGTGACTAGGAGCGCAAGTGCCGAAGAATTCACTGAAGCGATGAAGGAACTTCACATCCAGGTGAAGAAACGATTGCTGGAATCAAGCCAGGAGTACAAGCGCAAAGCAGATTAGCATCGGAGACAACTTCAGTTTGAAGTTGGTGATCTAGTTCTGGCACATTTAAGGAAGGAAAGGTTCCCGAGAGGAACATACAATAAGTTAAAGATGAAGAAAATCGGGCCATGTAAGGTCTTGAAGAAATTGGGGGAAAATGCTTATGAGATCGAGTTGCTGGATGGGATCGGAATATCTCCGATATTCAATGTCGTAGATTTATACCCATATAGAGCTGGAGAAGCAAAGACTAGAACTGAGCAACCAGTGATCCAGTGGATGAAGCAAATGCCAGTTGCAGAGAAGCCACAGATGGAAAACATATTGGATAAGAGAATAGGTAAGAATACCAGAAGGAAAGAATACTATGAGTATCTGGTCAAATGGAAGAACCATCTAGTGGAAGATGCCAGCTGGGAAACGGAAGAGAAAATGCATAAGCATGGACAGACCATGCAGGAGGTCATGGACAGGAGCCCATGAAAATTTTCAACCGAGGGAGTATGATGCAGGAGCATCGCCAACACGTCAAGAGAGCCAGCGCGGAAGCGGAGGATAGCTGGATAAGCTAGCACAAATTTTAAAATTTCCTTGAAGCTGTTGTGTGAACATTAATGTGAAGATTTAATGAAGTGCACTTTGTATATTGTAAATGGACCTTGAGTGGATAGCTCTCGTCCTTTAGTAGATAACCAACATTTAATATAGTTAATGAAGGTAGATAGAAATTTAATTTTAGATTTGATAGCTTTAGAGTGCAAGAGGGAGAACAGATATAGACACCCTCATTGTGCATTGTAACAGAATAGAGGAATAGAGAGAGCATTCAGGAAGAAGAGCATGCAGAGAACTGTGTAAGAACACCCATGTACAGACATTTGAATTAATGGAAGAAAGCTTTGATTCAAATTCATGGTTCGTGTTGTTCTCTGGGTATTTGATGTTGATATGCTTATGAATGTTTGCTTCCTGTCATACATTTGCTTTTATATGCTGTGTATGTGAATTCATGTATGAATTGAAGTATGAGAGGGAGATGGAATGAGTTTCAATTGTTTCTCTATTTGAGCCAGAGATTCCTGCCAGGAGTGCGTTGTTAGAGGGTTCATATAGAGGTAAATTTTGTTTCTCATTCATCTCAAAGGTGCAGTTGGGCACAGGAGCCGTGAAAGGAGTGTGCAGACCGTCTAAAAGTCTTAGGGTTGCGAACCTGAGTAAAGTATTGAAGGACTGCTACTGCTGGTGTGTGCAGAGTCGAGGATTTTCAACACTTAGACGTGGTTGAAGATTTGTCGCAAGGAGTGCGTGCAAAGGGGTTTTTCGTTTTGAATACCAAAAGCTATGGAAAATCTCAGGAAGGATGGGCCTTTGAGGTTGTTGGAGAACAACGAGGAAAAATTGTACCTTGAAGGTTGGTAAGAAGTGTCGTAGGTTTGCGGATAGGTGAATGAGTTATGTGAAAGAGAACACTTGATCCTTTCGCAGAATTCACCCGGAAGGAACGGACGGTCGGTATTCTCTGAGGAGAATCCGTGAATCTCCATGAGGTGTTAGATCTTGTGGATGTGCAGGGGAGATACAGTGGTGTATTCCCGAAGGTTTAAGCTCAAGACAAATAGAGCGTTGATCCAAGTCAGCAGGACCATTGGATCTACACGTATATCGTGTATCGGGGTTTCGTAGAGCGAACCTCCAAAATTATTGCAACGGGAATTGCGATATCGCGATCCACGATATCTCGACGAGTCCTGAACCGTCCATCATTTGGGACACGTGTCAAAGATTCAAAGAAGTCGAGGTTCGGAGCATCGGATATTTCGGAGACAGGACACCCTTGCAGCTTGGAATCGTGAAATGCGATATCCCGATGGGGAAAGGACAGTGAGGCCATAGGAGTTGGTGGAGGACAGGTGGCATGATGTATCGGAGTTTGGGGAAAGTAAAGTCTCGAAACATTGGGCATTAGGATTCGCGATCCCGTGATGTATGAAACCCCGATAGAAGAGATGGAATGTGGAAAATCAACTCGCACGTGTGCGTCAGAGTTTCGGCGTATCGGGCATCGGGAGTTGGTAAGACGAGTTGCTTGGTATCGCGAGTACCAAAATCGTGACAAGGAAATTCCCGATAGAGGAAGAGAAGATCTGTGGGAGCAGATTCCTCGATAGGGAAATAGAAGGACCTTGGCATTCCTCGCGCTGAGTGGAAGAGGAGATCCTGGGAGCGGGTGTGCCTGTGGGTGCGGCTGCGTCACTAAGGTTTGATACGCCCAAAGTGTTGCATAAAACATCAAATGCCAATTCTACTTGGCCAAATTGATCGTTCGTTGGAGAATAGTCTTGAGAGACTTATTAACATCCTCCACCTGGCCATTTTCCCGTAGATAGTAGGGTGATGAATGTTCTTTCTTAAACCCAAGTTTTGATTCATCTTATTCTGGAAGTGACTACCATGGTTTGTGACAATATCCTTCAGAATAATCTTGTTAAAAATGAAAAGCACATATGTTTCTCCTTCATTACTAAATGCTAGCATGGCCACGACCCACTTAGTGAAGTAGTCTACTACCACAATGATATAAAGATGCCCCCTAGCTGAATCTGGGTGGCATGTAGTGAAATCAATCAGCCACTCAGTGAAGGGACCAACAAAAATAACCAGAAACATGGGAGAAGGGTGTCCCCGCATCTTCTGAGAGAAGATCTGGCACGAGTGACACTTCTTGACCGCCTCGACATAATATTTGATCAAAAAGGGCCAGAAGTATCCATCGTGAATATTTTTTTGGGTTGTTAACAACCTGTTGTGGTTGCAACAACCCACCTTTACTTTTGTTTTTACAAGTGAAAGGAAAGGCCCCCCCTACTAAAATTTCAACCCTATTTCCTAATCCTCTACCACTTGAACCTAATGTTGTCCTTTTTCCTACTTTGAGGGATTTGGAGGTTTTATATTGTTTAATGATTG
Organism: Picea mariana; assembly: GCA_032191745.1. Classification (NCBI taxonomy): domain Eukaryota; kingdom Viridiplantae; phylum Streptophyta; class Pinopsida; order Pinales; family Pinaceae; genus Picea; species Picea mariana. Next base: position 9,199 of record JASDQU010337276.1, on the reverse strand, counting down.
TTTTTTATGGGTGTTTATTATTCCTTTCAATCTAATGATTTCAAATGTCTTCATGATGCTTATTGACCTATGATGTTTCGTTGACATCTCTTTCAACTATTCCATGATTTTGAAGTGTTTCATGATACTATGTGGCTGCAAGGTATGATGTTTTATTGCATGTCCTAGATGAGGTTGTGGCTAATTGATTTTTTATTGACTAATTCAAATTTTGCATCCTCTTTCTCACATGTTATGCTTCATGAATTCATACTTATGCTCTCACATATGGATTCTACTCTTGTTCTTTGAATTAGCTTATATAGTCTTAGGACACTCATCTAGAGTCACCATATTATTATTCAATAAACCTAACATTATCTTATAAGCTTGTTTAATGGAATGGAACACATTTTTTGTTGTATTGGCTAGTCTTCTTTTGATTGCATGGCTGATCTCATTCCTTTATTTTGCAGGAGAAGGTGTGAAAGGAAACTTTTTTCGCATAGCCACTCCAGCCTTGAGAGGCCTGTGAGGAAATTTATACATCCTTTTCTAGAATATTTATTTTTATCCTTACCAAGCTTCCCATTTTCCTCTTTCCCCGAGGTCCTTAGCTTCCAAGTCTATTGGATTCCCATTCTCTACAGACCTGTCCCCAAGCCTCTTTGGATTGATCTATACCAGATTCTTCTTTTGGACTTCCCTCTCTCCCGAAACCTAGGCCCAAGTAATATTTGGTTTTCTCCTTCTTTTCCTCTATCATTTCCTTTAACCAAATCTCATAGTTGGATTTTTCCCATCAAAATATTTCCAACGAGTGTAACCATTCTTAAATCCGAATTTCAGATTGAAATTTATGGCCTCTCAAAGTTTCCTAAGTCTTCACTCACCTTTTATTCTCGCTCCCATGAGGAATCCATGTGGTTCACTCTCTCCTATTCCATCGTATGTGGCATTGAATCTTATGTGGAATCCACCACCTGCCCTAATCGTCATCGAGACTTATCCTAACTCTTCTTCCCATCCTTCTGATCACATAATCTGACAACAAAGTTAGAGCTTCATCGTCTATGGAATTCACACTATTCATTTTTGGAGTCCTTATCTATTTGAGTACATCTACTCCTGATGTCACAATCATGCTTCGATGACCGTCCCTTGATGAATGGTTGGGATTTCATTTCACTCGCTACTCAATTGATGACCTTCATTCATTCTTGGAGCTGATGGCCTTACAGATACAATACCCACTGCATATAGATTAATTTATATTTCTATTTTACTGAACATTCCTTCGCTACCTCAGATTCAATACTTTCCTTCTTCTTTCGTATAACAATGTTGCTTGCAGTTGAATTCTATGGATAATTATGCACACTCTTGGAAGATAAGCCCCTTTTCCTTCCATGAAACCAAGACCGGAACCATAGGCTTATGACTTTGCAAAGTTTCACAAGCATAAACCTCGACCATATTTCCAAAGCGAAACTCTCCCAAGCCACCGATCTATTCCCTAAGTAGATGGTCAGATTTTTTTTGTGCGATAGTATTCGGGTTACAACTTTGGATGGTCAGAGTTAATCCTCCAAACAATCTCCTTTAGATCCAAATGAATTGTAATCGTGATCGTTGATCGTCACTAAAGGATGATCCATATATTTCACATGAAAAACAAATATATGAGGGAATATTCCTCGATACCTATTGTCGATACCATTAAACTTCACAATTTTTATGGATGCCGAATAATTAGCTCTGACTACATGTCATCACTTTTTTTCAGGATTTAACCTTCGATGTGTGAATTGAAGAAGGAATATTATTTGTTTCTTTTGTTTGATACCATTGCACTGGGGCATTGGAACAAGTTGTGAATATTATTCAATACCTTTTTTTGATACCATGAAACGTCACAAATTTCCTGGATGCCAAATAATCAGCTCCGAATGCACTTCATCACCCCTTTTTTTGTCTTTCACCTTTGACACAAAAATTGAAGAAATAATATTCTTCAACTCTTTTCTTTGATCCATTTTCACTGACACATTAGAGAAGATATGAAACAGGTCCACTGATGGAAGATGTAGATTTGTCCAGAGATGTTGAATGACTAGATCTTGCGCTCAGAGTTAATATGTCAGGATGGGAATTTAACGAGAGATAGGAAGACTCTGATGTTAAGCTCCAAAGTCACACTCTACAATTTTTGAGGTCCGATGGAAAATTGACCAAAAACTTCAAAAAAAAAATATATAACACAAATGGACAGAGGCAATGAGTGTTTTTAAATAGATATCATTTGTAAATTGTCCAAGGATGAAAATAATGACTCATGAGTTTGTTCAGTTTCTTTGTGTAACAATTACATGCACACATTTTCGAAATGAGAGAAGAGAAACAGAAGGAAAAAGAAATGAACAGAGATGAGAACTGAAGAGTCTCTCTCTTGTCTTATAAAAGAGAACTCATGGCATAAAGAAATGACTTTTTCCCTTTGCAAGAAAGGATGGTATTACTACTTCTGAGGAATAAAGAGTAGGAGGCATTTCAAAAATTGGTGGCTTTGGTGGATGTACATGAGACAATTTTTTGTTCATTTTTCTTCTGTTTCAGTAGATAGGATTGTGTTGTATGGACTATTTCTGCAATCTATTATTTCTTCTTATGATATCATTGGTTTCCTTGTGGGTACATAAATGACGTTATAAATGCATTGTACAACTAATTTTTTGTGTATTTGTAACATTGTTGTTATCACATATCATTAGCATACATGACTTTTTTCTGATTCAAATGACATTATCTTTTGTTGTACTCATTCTTCTAGTTTTTCTCCCAGGATAGTTTAGAATTAGTTAGATTAGATTAGTTAGCTTTTATTTAGTTTATCTTTATAATTAGTAAGAACTCTTTGGGGGGAAGTCCTATGTATTTCCCCTTTTTCTTGTTTTAATTATGAGTGGCAGCGAGACCCATAAAATCGTGGGAAGTGCTACCCCAAATGAGAGTGGTTTTGATTGGGACCTACTATTGAGAATTTTCCCTCATATGCTTGAATGGGTCATTCTGTCCCATCAACATAAATAGCGTTAGAAGGAGGGCCAGATGACAAGTTGATCCTATGGAGTCATTCTTGTTAATTTTTGTTTTAATTTACGAATGTATCCATCCCATATCCCTTTATGGAGGTGTAGTTCTATTACTGTACATCCCAAACCTCCTAGAAACATTTCAAATTTCTTGTTGCAACTAAGATTTGATGGCGAGGGTGAAATATTTGCATCTAAACATGCTTTTAATTTCTATAAATTTTGCGGTTTTCACAATATTATTGATATAAATATCATTTGTAGGTTATTCACTCTCACTTTTACAGGCCGAGTCAAGAGTTTGTGTGAGATTTTGTCGGCTTCCTATATTCACACATGGGAACAATTTATGCGTAAATGTTTTCATGCATTTGAGGGTTATGATTATGATAATTTATGTGAATAAATTTTAGAGCTTAAGAAGAACGAAGGCGAATATCTTGCAGATTTTATGATCAGATTTGCTCATCTTTTCTATAGGTTTACTTTGGACGATAGGCCTTCTAAGAATGATCTGATTTCATGTTTAGTTTCTCTTACTAATGAAACAAACCAGCTAGTGGATGAAGAATCTAAATCATGTTCTAATGTTTCTTTACATGTTGATTTAGATTTAAATGAAAATGTTGAAAATGCTAATGGTTTGGATGGACTTCATATGTCTAGATATTTCTTTTCTGTGGGGGATATATATCAGATAGAAAATTGTTTTTTGGAAGAAGAATATGTATCCTCTCACCACTCCATTCCCCCTTTCTTTCCTTGTGACAAAAAATAAGTGTTTTGTCTAAATTCAAGTTCAAATGTTTCTCTAGTTGACCAAGAGGAGTGTTTTCCTGCTAATAATGGGATACTTCGGGCCACACCGATGGTTATGCCAGGTTCTCATTGTCATATCTAATATTTTTCATCATGAGAAATGGTGTAGGGAGCTATGGAGAAAACTTTTAATGTTGATCATTTTGTCAATGAAGAAAATATGGAAACTCATGAAATGGATCTTTTCTCACCCATGGATAACTTGTAATTAGTTCATCTTGATTTGGATTGTCTTGTTGTTACAAATTCTCCTTGTGTAACTGACATAGAGCTAGAGTGTTTTCCTACTATTGATGGATCATTTATTGAGACTTCTTGTTCTAACAATTGTTATAATTTTCTCATCTCTTCTAATCATGAATATTCTTTGGAAGATATTTTAGATCCTCATGTTGTGCAGGAGCAAGAAATTCACGCTGATTTTTTCACTCAAGGAGAAGAAATAAACATAAAAGACACTCCTCTTGTAACACAACAACCCACTTATTGTTTACAAGAGAAAAACTATATTGAGGAAGAACATGTTGATTGTAAAACCATGCCTATTGCAGAGCCCATTGTTTCACAATCATCCAATGATATTTTTAAAGAGGAGGAACTACCATTCAGGGAGTCACTTTCTGAAAATACCTCTTGATCTAGAGAAGATTTTCATTCTCTAAATTCTTCCACTTATTTCTATTTATATCCTTATTTTTTTAATGGATTAATTTTGTAGGAAACCACCCACCATATGAATCAAATAAACTTAATGGGGATAACCTGTGTTGAAGTACTTGATGGTGGTGATACACATTTGGAAGATAGAGAGGATAGGGCCTCTTCCTATGAACTAATAATAACCAAACCTTATCAATATTTTTCATGGGATGAAGATAATTCTGTACAAATGAGTATCAAAGGATGTCTTCTTCTTTCTCTTCTTCATTTCTGATCAATAGAGAATATTCTTGTTCAAGTATCCTTTTAATTAATATTGTCGATACTAGTATATATCACCATTGTGTTGAAGATATCTCTCATACCATGGTCGGTCCTAACCCATACATATCATATGATCTCACTATTCTATCTTAAGTAGTTGGTTACTTGAAGTGTGAATCCAGAGAGTCTTCCCAATATAATGAGGCACTTTGTTCTTTGCCGATGGTTATGTTAGGTCCTTATTCTTTTGGTTTGTGTTCAGAGATAAACAACTTTGTTAGCAAAAATATTATCTCAATAAGAACACTTTATGTAAACTCCATGTAAATGTGTTGAACCTGCAAAAAATATATCCAGATAAACAATGATAGAGACATTTGCAGAGAGAATATAAAAAAGAATAAGAAGGAGAAAAAGAATGAAAGAATTCTCATTAACCGTTATGAATAATGAATAATTTACACATGATATACTATGTATAACTCAATGAGTGCGCACTGGAGGAGAACCAATGCACCATAGTGGTGGTATAGAGTAATTTGGACATGCGCTAAAAGTTACAAGACTGAACTACCACCTAGGCAATTACGAGAGTGAACTGCCACCTAGTTGAGTTAACTAGTCAACTAGTCTTCAGTTAACTAACTGGACATAGAGTAGTGAGGAGTTAACTCAGGTAATCAAGGGTAATGAACTGTTTTGGTGATTATACCAAGGCAATTTCAAATTATCATGGTGATTATCCCAATGTTGCATGGTGACAAAACCAATGCAACATCTAAACTCAACTCAACTAGTCAAATTGAAGTGTCAACTGAAAGAGAATATTCTACCTAGAGAATATTCTCTTTCAGTTGACACTTCAATTTGACTNGTTTTGGTGATTATACCAAGGCAATTTCAAATTATCATGGTGATTATCCCAATGTTGCATGGTGACAAAACCAATGCAACATCTAAACTCAACTCAACTAGTCAAATTGAAGTGTCAACTGAAAGAGAATATTCTCTAGGTAGAATATTCTCCTCTAAAATATAGGAGACTGGATAATGACTAATTATGACTAATAAACAAGGAAAAACCTTAGGAAAAATAAATCCTAGGTGTGTGTGAAGTAACTCCAAAACTCTATGCATGATTCTCATTTGGCATGTTAGTTTCCATCAAACTCTTTCCATTAATTCTATGATATAAGTGCAAGTTTTTATGATAGAATTGAAACATGGTTGGATAGATATTACTTGGAATGATTTTACATGAATTAGCATTGTCACATATTCAATATGGTGAATATATTTGATCATGCTTTAATTTTTCCTACTTTTAGTCGATTCTTATGCCAAGCTCTATCACTAATCCTATGTATTGAACATATGTCTGCAGGCTTGGGATTACTTGGATGGCTACATTGACATTATGACTTTACATAGCTCATTTTTCATCCATTAGTAGTGTAGGATAGGAGTAGAATGGAAAAAATTAGTGTGTTTCCTTTGCATAGTTTAACTTTGCTTCCTAGTTTTTTTTAGTTAGTTCTTTGTTTTCCTTTTCTTGTATTTACCGTTGGATGATCAATAAATGAATTCTCAGCAAAGATGGAAAGAAATATAAGGATTTCCCAATAAATTTTCCCTTAGATGGATTTTGAATTTAATTTTGATGTGGGTAAAATTTACTTCATTTCATTCTCAAAATTTTTCTATGTGTTGGGTAATTGTCAGATCACAAATTTTTATGCATCATCGCCATGTCAAGGCATTTCCAATGCATTGTGTCATATTGTAAGTGGGGTATTTTAAAACATTACACTATTCGTTCCCTCTTGCAATGAAAATGAACACTTAGATTTGTCCTATATTCACATCTACATGATTCTAATGGGAAACGTTTGCTTGGATGATATACTTTTAAGTTTTGATTTTGATGTCCCATACACATTGAATCTAAATTTTGAGCATTAAAACTCTTCTCAATCTAAAAAATTCAAGCCACTCCAAATCGGTGTAATTTGCTTAGATGATTATTTTTTCTTGTTTTTGGAGTTATCCAAATCTTTTCTTTCTCATCCACTCTTTTGTTTGATTACTTTCATCCAGCATGAATTTTCTACATACATTTTTTGTGTAATAAGCTTAGCTAATTTGTTATTTTCATTTTAGTTATTTTCTATCATCACTTGTATTTTTTATTTTTAGGCATTGGATGTTATTGTAATATGCTATGTTCAATATGCCTTTTAAGTACGAGTCTTCCTTTTATGTTGTATATTTCTTAACCCAAAATTCCTCTCTTATATGGTAGCAAGAGATATTCTTTCACGCTACCGGGAAACACATTTTTGACATTCTGGATGACATGCTAATTAGAATCTTTTGATGATATCTTTTTCATAAAATTGCTTGGGAACCAATCTTTTTATTCCCCAATCCAATGATTGACTAAAGAATTGATCTTAGCACTACCAATTCATTTAAGTTTTCAATCTCATTTTTATAACTCATTTTTGTTGGTGGATTGATATCATCAGAAGATGGATGGGATTGAAGTCTTATGGTATTGTTTGCTTAATTTGATTGACTATGATTTCAGGAACAAGACATTGTGTCCAGAGATCCAAATCTCACAATAATCATGACACTAAAGTCATATGGTAAAAGAAATTTTGAGGGAAAGAACATACTGCTCATATCTCAGGGAGAAGGTTGTGATATTTGATTAAATGGAAAACTAATGAATACTTGATAACTGCATTGGCCTTCATGCATATTTTTTTGACAACCAACTTAGTTTAAGTTTATTTTAGCTTAGCATGTTTCTCCTAGAATTAGTTTTTATTCTGGTCCTTACATTTTTTACTTGGATTAATTTCATTTTAAAAAGCCAGTCATTTGAGAGGAGGACTTCTTTCTGAACTACCTAAGATTTTATCACAATGTTCTCTTTTGTATGTAGGTCAAGAAAATGGTTTGTACAACCAACAACTTAAAATATTTTCTATTGAAACCAAGGAAACTTAGGGAAGTGTTAATATAATCTTGGATACACATATTCCTTTGCAACATTTTTGTCACCAACTCAATAGCTAATCATAAATATATTCTCATTCATTTACTCTCATATTTCTTTCCGATTTAGTCGTTGTTTAGAGCCATTTTAATGATAATTTTGATGATCTCCATAACTGTGATTTTCCTCTTTGATTTATTAGATTGAATTATTGGGATCTATGTGGTTATTGATGATCTTTTATAGCAAAGAGAAAATGGTGCTTGAGTGAGAAATATGAAATGTATTTTCTGTTATTGGAAAATTAAACATTTTTAAAATTGCGAAGGAATTGCTTATATCAAGAAATCTTAAGAGCATTTGGGTTATGAAATATTACATGAAATTGACTTTTGAAAACTTGTTTGGACTAAGCATCTAAACTAAACCATTTTTCTAGGTTCCCAAAAAAGCTTGGTTATGTCGAATTGAATGAAATAAATTGCACGTGATAATTGGATTGGAGAATTGTGTTGCAAATATTTTATACTAATCATCGATTCTTGTAACCTCGTTTGTTTTTCATTCATATTGAAAACTATGAGATTTTTTTTTTTCAGACTTGATATTGAATGGTTACCATTTATTGACTAATTATTTCCCTTGTATGTTTTTTTGAGTTTTCACTAAAAACACTTTCTTTGTTGTTGCAACAGATTTATTACTTGCTGCTAGGTTTTCTTCTTATTTTTCATCCAATTTTATTTCTTTTTTGATGACTGACAATTTAGTTTTAGATCCCTTAGTTTAATTTTCTTTTTCACTAATTTAATTTATGATTTCAGTCAGGTTTTCTACTTGTACATATTAAATCCATCTTTTGATTTGACTACTGGTATTTCCCCTGAGTTGAATTGACTCTTAGCCTACCTTGAGGATTACTCTTTGAATTTTGGTGAGGGGTTGGTCAATTTTGGTAACATACTAAAGATTTGTTTTATAAGTCATAAGATGCATGGGTTGCTCTATCTAAATGAATATTCATGAAGTTCTCAGCTTTAGGTATGGACTGATAATTATGGTGGAACACATGTGCTTGTTGTGCATATCATGATAATCCATAATTATAAGAAAATGTCTATCCACTCTTTTCTTTGAGCCCCATCCACTTTACATTGATACAATGGCCAATAATATGATAGTTTTTGGGGAAACCTGTCGGTTAAACTAAAATGCATAACATTTACTCAACAAATTAAAAAAACTCCCGTATCACCTCGCTCCCTTCATCCTATGTGCATATATATATATATATATATCCCCGATGAGTTTACTTGTACTTTCCACACTATTGATAGTGATTTCAACTTCCTTTTTCATTTCAGAAAATGATCACCCT
>JASDQU010337274.1:0-12411 GCA_032191745.1 Picea mariana | reverse complement strand
TTTGCTTTCAATGTCAGATTTGTTCATGTACTTCATTATTCTATACTTTACTTCAGTTTAGCTCAGCTTCTAAGAACTATTATCTTCTTATTAAGCTCATGAACTTGAATTAAAGGACTTCTTGCTATCTTGTATGACCCTGCACATTGTTGTATTTGGTTATCTAGACTAGTTTTCTTCATACCCTGTTCCAATTACTTTGTTTGATTATTGATTTCTAAAAGCACCGTCTTATTCGAATGCATGATAAGATCTCCTTTTCATTAGCCATTAAGTTATCCCATTGATCCAATCATACCTAATTATCATATTCTTAAGTTACCAAGCATCTTTAGCCTACAACCCTAAAGAGTTTCTTGGAGTGATAACACATACTTAGCCAATTTTATGGCCGTGATTGCCGGGTTGGTGCTTTCGAACTCTGTTGCTTCTTATTCCGTGATATACATATTGCACTCAAAATTTTCATGATTTACAATTCCACTATGGACTCTTTAGTCCTTTTTCCCTTTTCTTCTTCCCATGTATTATTTCTTTGTGGTTATATACTTAGTCATTTTTCTATGATCATGGGTTCCAGCGTTGGTGGGCTGACATATCTTCATCTCCATCTTTATCCTCACATGGAGAATCCAACCGACAATTGTTCCTTTCCATACTTAGCCAATTTTATGGCCACGGTTGCCAGGTTGATGCTTTCGAAGTCTGCTACTTCTTGTTTCGTGCTATACATCGTGCACTCAAAACTTTTGTGATCTACAATTCCACCATGGAGTCCTCGAACTCGCAAGCTTCACTCTACCATGGATCAAAAATGTTATAAATTATCTATCACTGCCTTCCATCCCAAGTATCTTTCTATCCTTCTTGATATACATTAGTTATGCTCTTACTAGTGATATACAAATTTCCCTCTGAACTGTCCTATCATACCCTCTTCGGTGTTACGCATATTACACTCAAAAAGTTCCGAGACATACAATTTGAACCTCGCGCCCTCACCTCCAATGGTTGTACCTTGTAACCCTATTTTGAAGCTACTTTTTCCCATACCCATGACCTCTGTACTTTCTTAGTATGCAATTAGAAAATTTTCATGGTAACAACTGACCATGTAGGAACTATCAACATTTTCATTAATGAGTGAAATGCTCAAGGAGATCTCCCATTATTACGCATTAAACCAAGATCTGCGGAGAGTTATATTGTCCCTTCCGATTGTTCATCTCAAACACACATCGTCGTGTTGGCCCACTCAAGAAATCTACAATGCTTAATCGCTCATTGTCATATCCACCATGTTTGCATTTCTATGTATGAAATTACTAGTGTTTAATGTTAACAACGCATCATGCAACATTCGTCCAAATTGTCATTAATGAATGAAGTTATTGAGGAGATCTCCCATTCACACGCATTGGACCAAGATTTGTGCAGGGTTATATTATCCATTCCAACTTTTCATTTCATTCATCGTCTAGAGCAAACAAACGTTCTTGTAGACTTATGGCAGCAAGTTGACAACAATTTTGTGGAGATACAGTAAATATCTTCGAACATCAGGACCAAAACTTCCAGTGGTCTAGGAAATAATTTTACTATTCATCCCATTCCACCAAGAACAAAGTGATTTGGACCTATGGAATTGCTCGTTTAGGCTACGTCCCTGAGGTTTTTGACTATAAGGAGGTGGTCTCTTGGTGCACCAAAAAATATATTCCAAGCCAAATAATTATTCCACTGTGCGACCATTCTCCTATTTCTTTGTCACCTCAGGTCTTCCGCAAGATGTTAAAATTGTCGGAGCCAACATTGACGTTCAGAGGACAAGACTGCAAGTAGTTCCTAGAGAAACATGATAACAAGTTGGACATATTAGACAAGTTCCTTGAAGACCCGACAACATCTCCTAAGGATATCACAAAGTTGTAGGTAAGTTCCTTTAGAAATCCATTCCGAGAAATTTCTTGGTTGTTTACAAGAATAACGGGATAGGCATCCACGACAAGGATTTCCCATATAATTATTTATATTTTGTACTTCACAATCAAGGAACAATTCATTTTTGATTGGAGGAAGCTAATTTCCATTGAGATTTGTTCCTAGTTGTCATGATTCAAAGAAGCGAATAAATTTTATATGTCATCCTACTTGATTTTCACAATAGTGCATTGCTTCCCGTTTCCAAAACTTTCTCTTTCCAATAAAATAAACTATGGATTCAACCCAGTAACATTATGGTACCAAGCCCTGTGGAGGCACAAGGCCTCCCATTGTTTTTATGAATTTTTTAATGCCTTTGTCTCAGTTTTCAAATATTTATTGTTAGGGAAGGATGCTTCGCGGATGTCTGGCCAGAGAACAGAAGGGCACACTTGAACAAAAGGAAAATCATAGTGTACTCATGGTCTTTGGATCTAAGGAAAATCCTGCTTTCCTTCCATGTGACATCATGGATAAGATGTTTGTTGCATAAATAGCAAGGAAATACAACCAATGGTTTCATTTTTTCCATGACAAGAAAAAAAAATAGTTCATTCCTCTACCCTGGAAAGTTGGAGACTTCATGTGCAGAAATGTCAACAAGATTGACAAATTTGTCGTCCATTTCAAGAAATTGAATCTAACGTATGTTGAAAGGATAAAAGGGTTCGACCCTAATGGGATTTTTCGAGAAAATTTACTGGCTGTTGTCTTTAACAACTCTTTTATCCATAGACACCTGACTGAAGACAGGGACAGTGACGACAACAATCCTACTTCTGGCGATTGTGATGCAGAGACATTGAAAAGCGTGACTGAATTGTAAAGAAAAAAGGGAAAAGTATCCAGTGAGAAGAGTGCCCAGTCCCTTGCCAGCACTCACAAGAACATGACATCACGGAGCAACGCTTAAATGGCCCACCCCAGTAAGAAAGAAACCCATAAATTTTTGAACGAAGGAAGAGATAAGAACCCTCCTCGTATAAAAATTGATAGTTCTCGCAAAATTTGACTGATGAAGAAGAGACAAAACAATGCAGGGTAGGCGGACAAACCCGAAATTGAAAGTGAACAATTGCAACTTGAAATTGAAACTGAGCACATGCACAAAATTGGGTTGTCCACAGTGGAAATAGATGAGTTTTTACGAAGATGAATACTTCGTATTCCAGAGCGTTGTTTTTGACAGCCAATCTAAAAGTATGGTCATTGAAAAGAGAGATGTAACAAACAAGAAAGGAAAATATCACATAGAGATTAACTTTAGGAAAATGTGGTCGTCCCAAATCTCCCTATTTCACCAAGTAACTGGTGATGCTCTTCATGATTCCATTGGAGGAATTGAAGTGGAAAATGCCAGACTGAAAGATCGCCTCAATGAATTTGAGCAGGCTTTCATTACCACCGCAGAGTTTTCTAGTCCCTTAGAAAAAATCGTGCCTGCTACCACTACATCCAAGATGAAAGTATCCTCTACCCTCCTTGCATTCTCTAGAGCCCTTGTAGAGAATACAATCAACAAAAGAATGCAACTAGTTACTGAATCCTGGGAAACATTGCAAAATTTAGTTTCCTTCCGAAAGAAGGAAAATGATTTGCTCGAACATTTGGAGGCGAATTTTTAAAATGATCAACATTTCCGTGAAGCTAACTTATTTTTTCAACCATGTCGTCAACACATAGGAACTGAAAAGAAGACAAGAGAAACTCCCCTCCCCAAAGCGGACCAAAAAAGTAAAAGCATGCTGGCAAAATAAAGTTAAGAACCTGGAGCTCATTGTCGAATCATGTAAATAAGCCATATCAAAAAAGGAAGATTTATTCACAAGCCTAATCCAAATAGACTTAGCCAGAAGTACCAATGAGGTTCAAGACCCAAACTTAATTCTCAAATCCTTGTCAATGACCAAAGAAGCCTTCCATGAACAACTTGATATTTTAAAGGGGTTGTCTTTTGAAAAGTTTTACGGCATAGTTGAACATCGTGTAGATGAGCTCGAGTGTTGGGTACTGGAATATGTGGCACACAATGAAGAAATTGAACAGAGTCTGCATAGTATTTCAATGGATATAAGGAAATTAGAAAATGACCTTTATGACATAGAAATCTGAGATGAAATCAACATGGCTCCCATGAGAAGCTACATCGAAGAATGGTTCCAACAGAGAATGGACAACCTTGTCCAGGAAGGAAAACAACGGTCGACACGACTCCACTGACCATTGAAAAGAGCAAACAAAATGCATCGGCTTCATAGTAAGTCTATACTGGCATCTTGTTTTCTTTGTCAATCCAGTTTAAGTCTATACTGTCATCTTGTTTTCTTTCTCAATCTAGTTATTACCTCTTTAAATAAAAAATTGTAACCAAAGACTCATAACTTGCAATTTCTTCTTTCTAGGCTTCCTCTCCACCGTCCCGCACTTCTTCTTTTGACATTCCTAATTCTTATACTTAGTTATTTTTATGGTCCATGGAAGCCCCAATCCCAGTCTATATGACAAACACATTTAAATTTCCAGAAATATGTAACAAACATTATTAATTTTTGATAAATTTCAAAGAAAATTGATTCGGGAATGCCTTTATTGTATGATAAAGTTTGGGTGTCCAGGAACCTTTGTTGTTTGTTCCAAATAAAACTAATTCGGGAATGCTACATTTTTTGTGTTCTATTGTATGCTAAATTTTTTTTGTCTGTGAACCTTTGTTGATGTAACAAATGTTACTACTTTCAAAGAAAACTAATCTGGTAATGCCTTTGTTGCACGACGTTGTTACTATTCTATTGTATGCTAAATTTTTGGTGTCCATGAATCTATAATTTGATAAATTTCATTTTTTTTTTATGTCCAAAAGCCTTTCTTTTAAAGTAAACTAATTCGGGAATGCTATTTTTTTTGTGTTTTTGTCCACGAACCTATGTAACAGACGTTATTACTATTCTATTGTATTCTTTTAAATGTTGATGTAATTTCCAGAAATATGTAATAGGCATTATTAATTTTTGATAAATTTCAAAGAAAATTGATTCGAGAATGCTTGTCCAGGTACCTTTGTTGTTTGTTTCAAAGAAAAGTAATTCAGGAATGCTAGATTTTTTGTGTCCTATTGTATGCTAAATTATTTTTCTCCAGGAACCTTTGTTGATCTAACATACGTTATTACTTTCTAAGAAAACTAATTTGGGAATGACTTTGTTGCACAACGTTGTTACTATTCTATTGTATGCTAAATTTATGGTGTCGAGGAACCTATAATTTCATAAATTTCAATTTCTTTTGTGTCTAGGAGCCCTTGTTTTAAAGAAAACTAATTTGGGAATGCTAAATTTTTTGTATTTTTGTCCACGAACCTATGTAACAGACGTTATTAATATTCTATTGTATGCTAAATTTTTTGTGTCCAAGAACCTTTTAAATGTTCTTGCACAGTGTTGTTACTATTCTATTGTATGCTAAATTTATGGTGAGCCTTTCTTGCAGGACGTTGTTACTATTCTATTGTATGCTAAATTTATGGTGTCCAGAAACCTATAATTTGATAAATTTCAATTTCTTTTGTGTCCAGGAGCCAATGTTTTAAAGAAAACTAATTTGGGAATGCTTAATTTTTTGTGTTTTTATCCACGAACCTATGTAACAGATGTTATTACTATTCTATTGTATGCTATTTTTTTTTAGTACAGGAACCTTTTAAATGTTGATGTAACAAACATTCTTACTAGGAATCGTATTGTCTTATTATTATTGTACACAAATTTTTTTTTGTCCATACTCCTTTTAAATCTTTTCCGTACTATCAAACTTAGATACTAGGAACCTTTGTTGATGTACCAAACATTAATAATTTTTGATAAATTTCAAATTAAACTAATTCGGGAATACTAAATTCTACATGGATACCACATGTACTTCAACTTGCTACCCACGTGTCTGTACTCAGTCACATGTCACATTTATTCCCATTCCAACTTGGCAAGGACTACGCTGCCATGAAATACTTTTTTTGTATAACATTTAGAATCATTGATTAATGAAATGTTAATAGACTTTAAAACAAATTCTTATATATTGATATTCTAGATATAATTTAGATTTGTGGAATCATTTTTTTTATCGTTTTGAATTTAAAAATAACATGGGGTAGATGTAAACTCTCTTATGAAAGGGGGCGTTGTTCACACTTGGAGAATAAATAAATGACCTTTCTCGATAGTTTTCTAATAATTTAAATTTAATTGAAAGGTATTATGATTTGTTTTTATTTTTCTTAACTATTTATTTAATTTTTAGAATTTTATTTTTGGTAAAATTATATTTGTCAATTATTGTTTAGATAGGTAATTAATGAATTTTCAATGCATCAAAGTCATATGGATGTTTGATGTGGAGTATTATATTGCAATATGTTAATTATAGTTATGACTAACAACAATCACATTTAAGTAAAAAGTGGTTGATATATGTTGATGGGCACCATTAATTTAAAAGGTTAGAAAATGGCCTCCATGAGCATATATCAACCAATTTTTACTTAAATGTAATTGTTGTTACTTGATGGCCCCTTGAAACTCCCGTTGGTTGCTATGGTTAGAATCATCCACATAATTGCCACCTGGGTCTACTAGTACACCACTTTAATAAAAAATTAATAATGTTAACGCTAATTCTTAGATTATCAGTCTTTAACTATGGGTTATAATTAATGAATGTTATGTTAACTAGAGTTAAAGTCACCCCAAGCCAGACACCAAATTGGTGTATGAGACCCCCTTTCAGCAATTTTGACTGATAAAATCTACAGAAATATACATAGCCTACCTCTCTCGATTTGAACTTGTAACCTCTTAACAAGAAATATAATAAATTTTCATTAAAATCAAAACAAAGTACATTATGGCATCCATCAGAAGCTTCTTTCTCGTGTTTATTCTTACACCTACATTCGAGGTTGGTCACTTCAAAACAATTTTGTTTCTGCAAGAATTATTGTTCCAAAATTCATATATGAAGTTTTTGTTTGCAGGACAATTTTGTTTCGGCAATAATTATTGTTCCAAAATTCATGTATGAAGTTTGTGTTTGCAGGGGTTACTGCTGATACGAAGATTGTGATTGGGCGGCTGGTATCAATCCAAACGGGGGTGACAACTTGGGAGAGGTCAGTCATGGACTCTAACTCTTCCCGTGCTGCAGCAGAGCAGGACGATTTGGGGGTGAACCAATTGCAATTTTAATGAGGCGGGACTCAGTGCTGCCAGTGACTGTGGTGGGCAGCTGCAATGCAAAGCCGCGGGCGCCATCCTGTTCACATAAGGGCTATGAATAATTATACCATCTCTATGAATATAACAATTCAGACTATTACTATGTGTCCCTCACTGAAGGGCTTAATCTGCCCATGTCCGTGGGTCCATTGACTCCTAGCACAGAGTCCAAATGAAACCCTTTGGCCTACAAGAAAGACATAAACGTTGATTGCTTGACATCTAATTATTTGATCAATTATAAAGTGATTGTTATCCTTAATTATATCAATTGTGACTTTGACCCATTTTTACCTTTTATAATCATTATATTCAATCTATAATCATCCGTATAAGTATAAAATAATACAATTAATTATATTAATTTATGATATTATATTATCATTAAAAAAATAAAATGAGCATATTAACATTTACATCTTTTATAATCATCATATTCAATCTATAATCATCCGTATAAGTATAAAATAATACAATTAATTATATTAATTTATGATATTATATTATCATTAAAAAAATTAAAATGAGCATATTAACATTTACATTGTTGATGATCTAGAACTTCCATTTCAAAGTCCAAAAACACTCAGGCTCTGCACAAATGTTTGAACATCCATTCTTGATATTTAAGAACATCAATTGGAGATGCTATTACTTTGATATCCTTCTCTTGAGGAGACAAAGTACAATGTTTTCACACTCCTTCAATGGCGAGTATGTTTTTATATAGGTTAAAAACTCAAATTGCCTTAAAAAATTGAACCTTCAGGTTTGAAATACCGGAGCTGGTATTCGAAATATCCAATAAGGACAATATGATCCATCAATTTTACACTGTACAGTACTCAGTCATATTTCCTTAGACAATTAATTATGATTCTAAATATGTAAAAATATCGTTAGTTTGATTCTAAATATTTCCATGTGTAGAATCACAACAAAATTCTAGAAATGCCAACAAAGTTAAAACATAAAATAGAAGCTATTATCAATATATTATGCAAGGGAACCGTTTTCATGTAATAACATGGAGACATGAATGTTTCTTGTACTCATTCAAAATAGGATACATGTGTTCAAAGATGGCATTTAGGTCTATGGTAGACTTTGCTCCTGTAACTACAACTTTTTCAGAAAGAAAAATAAGCACAACCATTATGTAGGGCACTGTTATTTGATCAAATAATTAGCAGGTGAAAGGAGGTTGCAAGAGCGCCTGTGGGGCTTTTCCTTCTAAAAATCACTACTGCTGCCATGATGATTACGTTCTCCAGTGCCCTTGCCAACAAATGCTCTTTGGCGTCATTAATTTCCATCAACTATGACTGACAGTACCAGTAAGTTTTTTAATGGATGCGTGGAAAATTGAGCCCCTACTCTATCCTTCGTTCATTGTGTCAATTCGACAAAGAGGAGCTTAGAAACATAATTAAATGATCGCGGCACCTTTGCAATAAGGGTTAAAGATTTTGACCAATCATAATTTTAAAAAATTGTTTAATTTAAAAAAAAATTAAAAAAATTAATATAACAATGTTATACTTTGAAAAATTCGTTTAAATTTATAGATAATAGACCATTAACGTATTAATATACAATTAATGTATTAATTAATTTATATTATTAATGTATAAATTAAAGTAGTTATGTACTAATTAAAATATGAATGTATTAATTAATTATTACATTAATGTAAGGTATAAAATAAAGTATTAATACATTACATTAATAAATTAATATATAACTTATTAATTAATTATATAATGTATGTAATGTATTAATTAATTAATACATTACTAAACTATTAATACATTAATTAATAATTAATACATTAATAAAGTAGTAATACATTGCTATAGTATTAATACATAGTGTTAGTAAATAACCTAGGTTGAATTGACAATGACCATGGTTGACTATGGTTGACCATGACCAAGGTTTCTTATGGTTGACCATGACCATGGTTGAGTGTGGTTGGCAATGGTTAACCATGTTTGACAATCGTTGTCCATAGATGACCATGACCATGACTATGGATGACGTTAATACATCAATGTATACTATAATGTCTTAATTTATTAATACATTATTAATTAATAAATTGCTAAATTATTTATACACTAATAAATTAATACATTATTATAGTAATAATACATTAAAAACACATTTAATACAATAAAGGAATTAATAAATATATTACTAAACGCTAATAAAATAATACATTAATAAACTTGTAGTAATACATCTTAGTAATACATTACCAAAGTATTAATACATAGCCTTAGTAAATAGCCTAGGTTGAACATATCATTATTAAAGTATTAATGCATAGCCTTAATAAAGTATTAATACATAGACTTAGTAAATAGCCTAGGTCGAACATAGCCTATGTATTAATACAATATTAATACCATCGCAATGTGACGACAAGGTCATAGAGTTGTCGTCACGAGGCTATATTCGTCACATTGTGACAATAAGGCTATGTTAGTCACATTGCAACTACATGATATTTGCATCACATTGCGATGAAAAGGCTATTTTTTTCACATTGCAACGAGAAGGCTATGTTCAATGCATTGCGATGACAAGGATATGTTTATCACATAGTGATGACAAGGCTATGTTCGCCACATTGCAACCACAAGTCTATGTTCGTCACATTGTGCCGATAGGATATTTGTTTCACATTGCGACGACGGGATATTTGCATCACATTGTGATGATAAGATATTTGTGTCACATTGCCACTATGACCCTATGTTCATCACATTATGACAATAATTTTATGTTTGTCACATTGTGATGATAAGGCTATGTTCATCACATTGTAGCGAAGGGGCTATGTTCATCACATTACAATGATAAGGCCATGTTCGACACATTGCAACATTACTATGTTTTCCAGATTGTGATGCTACTATGTTCGTCACATTAAAACATTACTATGTTCGTCATGTTGCAACATATGATTTTTTTGGTCATATTGCAATGTATGGTTATATTTGTCGCATGAAAAGGTTGGTTTATGTTCAACACATTACAAAGGAAGTTTTTTCCAAGTTTTTAAAAAAATGTCAAACGAATTTTTCCCTTTGTCACAAAGATGGGAACTTTGAATTGATGTGATGCATCACATAGAAGGAAACTTAGAATCATACTTGTTCTAACAACATTGATAGAAAATCATATTACTGTCGCAATGTGATGACAAATTCATAGCCTTGTTTTCACGAGGCTATGTTCATCACACTGCTATGACAAGGCTATGTTTGTCACATAGCGATGGCAAGGATATGTTCATCACATTGCGACTTCAGGATATTTGCATCACATTGGGACGATATGATATTTGCATCACATTGCGATGACATGATATTTGTGTTACATTGCGATGTCAAATATATTTTTATCACATTCCAACGACAAGACTATGTTCATCAGATTACGATGATAAGGATATGTTTTTTACATTGCGATGAAAATATATGTTCGTCACATTTCCGCTATGATCCTATGTTCATCAAATTGCAAGGATAAGGATATGTTCATCACATTGTGATGATAAGGCTATGTTCATCATGTTGTGACAACAGAGCTATGTTCGTCACATTGCAACGATAGGGATATGTTCGACACATTGTGATGTTGCTATGTTTGTCAGATTGTGATGCTACTATGTTCGTCACATTGCAACATTTCTATGTTTTTCATGTTGCAACATCTGCTTTTGTTGGTCAGATTGCAATGTTTCATTATGTTCGTCAAATGATAAGGTTGGTTTATGTTCCACACATTACAAAGGAAGTTTTGGCCAAGCTTTAAAAAAAATTGAATGACTTTTTTTCCTTTGTCATAAATATAGGGATTTTGAAATGATGTGATGTGTTACATATAAGGAAACTTAGAATCATACTTGTTCTAACAACATTGATAGAAAGTCATATTTAAATTTACAACAGATGATTTTTACTTGTTCTAAAGGCATTGATAGCAAATCATCTTGAACTTTGTAGATGATGAATTATACTTGTTCTAACCACATTGATAGTAAATCTAATTGATTTGTACTTGTTCTAAGGACATTGATAGTAAATCTAATTGATTTATACTTGTACTAAGGACATTGATAACAAATCATTTAATAATTTATACTTGTTATAAGAACATTGATAGCAAATCATCTAAAACTTTGGAGATGATGAGTTATATTTTCATAAGGAAAATGATAACAAATCTACTTGATTTATACATTATAGATGACGATTTATATTTTTTCTAAGAATATGTAAAGGAAATCAACTTGCTTTATACTTTGTAGATGACAATTTATATTCATTCTAAGGACATTGATAGATAATCATACTTGTTCTAACAACATTGATAGCAAACCATCTTTAACTTTACAACTGGTGATTTTTACTTATTCTAAAGACATTGATAGAAAATCATCTTGATCTTTGTAGATGATGAATTATACTTTTTCTAAGGACATTGATAGTAAATATTATTGATTTATACTTGTTCTAAGGACATTTACAGAAAAACATTTAATACTTTATACTTGTTATAAGATTGATAGAAAATCATCTAGATCTTTGCAGATGTTTTATACTTTGCAGATGATGATTTATACTTATTCTAAAGACATTGATAGAAAATAAGCTTGAAAAATGATGATGATGTATNATAAGGACATTTAAGTACAACACACATGGATCATAGAGTGTATACATTGCATCATGATACAAAGTATGACCATTATACATCCACACACACACACACATAGGTGAGTGCAGGAAGTTGGTGAACGATAAAGTGGAAATGGGGTGAGCAGGAACGCGCACTAGTAGGAATGCATGTGCATTTCTAGGAACACACACATGTTCCTAATGTGATATGTTCAACAAACTCAAACCTTCACTCAACAAGCTAGATAGTCACATTCCCAAGAACGTGTGCATATTCTCAAGAACGTGCACACGTTCATGAGAAACACATGTACAAGAACGCGTGCGTGTTCCTAAAACAAATTGAAATAAAAATAACGCGTGCATGCTTTAGGAATGCACATGCATTATTAAAATGTGCGTGCATTATTTTTAACATGAAAATGCATGCATTCCTGTTAACATCAAATATTCTCTACTCCCCCTAT
>JASDQU010337273.1:0-11816 GCA_032191745.1 Picea mariana | reverse complement strand
TGTTTTGTGTTTGAATGTAAGAAGATCTTGCGTTTAGATGCCTTCCCCTACAGTGTGTTAGAAACCTGATGTTTACGACAGACCTTTGCGTCTCTCTGATACAAGTCTTCCTCCTACTCACCTTTACTACAACTCACTGTCTGAAGTTTGATCAAGACCTCACTTGCCCATGCATACCTAGCCTAGTTTCGAAGTTGGAACCACATCGTTTGAGTTAATCTCCATTTGATCACCCCATTAAGCAAATCGTGACATAAACTGATGGGCGTCGGGCTCTGTTCCTGCTGCAATCCAGGGGTGACTTCTGATGCTAACAGGGTCAACTAAAGTTTAAGGAAGATAGATTTTACAAGAGTTATACAAGATTACAAAGAGTGAAACTTAGAACTAGATACAAGAATACAAGATTAGATACCAAGATAGAAGAACTAAATACAAAGTTACAAATAAAGAATATCTAAGAAATACAAGAAGGTACAAAATATAAGAATGACACAACTATGGACAAAATAGACAAGCACTAACTTGATTACTTGATTTGTGCAAGAAATAAAGATTGCTTCAAATGAAAGGATTGCACCAACACATCAAGTCAACATACCCAACAATAGAGTGCCTCCAAAGGATGCACAACTCTATGTGGCTGCTTCAATGGAAAACACAAATAACACAAACCCAACAATGAAGTTGTCTCCAAATGATGCGCAACTTAAAGGGGCCAATCCAAATAACCAACACACAACTTAAATTGAAAATTAATGTGCTCAAAGAAAGCCTCCAAGGGCAAGGGCGCAACTAAAAATCACTTAGTTAATTATCCACAACACTGAAATGAGCTTGCATGAAGTAAATGGAAAATAGAGTGCTTGCAAGATTTAAGTGTCAACCATAAAATGTATGCCAAAGTAAATGTCCCAGGGTCAAAGTGGATTAAAAAGATTATTAAGTTCTAAAGTTAGAGAGTGAATCCTAACTAAGTGACAACCTCAAAACTCCCCTCGCTTGTACCAAATAGTTGTTGGGTGCTCAAGAAGTGAGGCAAACAAGTCCCCACCCTAGCTCCACAGGTCAACCCAAGGAAATAAGTACTGTTGAAAAGGACGCCAAGCGCTGTGAGATCATCCCCGATCTAGCACCTTCTGTTGCTTCCTTACAATCCTCGTTTAGATGGCAAAGTTGGGTCAGTAGTGAGTGCCCTATTAAGTCTAGTTAATTTTATGCTCTATCAGACTAAGGTAAATTAAGTTAGTTTGTGTGTTGAGCAAGATGTGCTTGCTAAAGTGTCAAGTGCTTGAACAACAAAAAGGGAAATTGCTTGCAAGTAAAGGAAAACACTTAACCAAAGTGTAAAACTTGAAATAGCATTGAAGTACTTGAACATTAAACTTGCAACAATTAGAAATTATGTTTGCTTTAAACCATGAAATTATGCCATGCCTATGAGATTGCAAGAAAAGGAAAAGTACTTGTGTAAAAATGAAAACGAGAACAAAGTACTTGAACTAAATAGAGCTCGCAATGAAAAGAAGATTAAGAGAGCACCATAAGATTACTACGCCTCCATGGGCCTAAACTAGTATTAAGATTATTACTTCTACTTCTAGATCATTTAAACCATAAAGCATATGAAGAAGTAAAACCATATACTAGCCTTACGATTTTGGGGGTTGGCTAGGCCAAACACACTCCAAGGTGTAGGCAAACAAGTTGAGATTAAATGCTGAAAAATAAACTAAGCTAAGAGATCAAAAAACAATGACACAAGGTGGAGCCAAGCCTTCATTTTTTGTACCAAAGTGGGTTTAAAGAACTTGAAAGAAAATACTGAAATCAATCTAGCCTCTCAACCTTGTCCTAATGACAAATGGGGCAAGCAAAAGAATGAAATTTGCAGAAAATAAATAACTATCCTAGCCTTACGGTTTTGGGGGTTCGCTGGGCCAAACTCACTCCAAGATGTAGGCACAATTAAAGAGTTAAATTGCAGAAAATTACAATTTGAGAAGTGCAAGCTCTTTGGGACTCCCTTGGGCTTGTTTACAATTGCTATAAAAGATGAGAAAGAAGGGGGTTGTGTTATTCAACAATAGGAGACTCTTTTTGAGTGTTTTGTGGCCCAAAATGGGCAAGACCTCCCCTTGTACTGGCGAGAATCTACAAAAACCAACAAACAAAAGTGTACTGGAAATGCTGCAAAAGACAACCAAAGTGAAAGAAAATTTATGTTTTTACATAGAAATTTTTTGCATAAAATTTTCAGCAAGATATATATATTTGTGTGACCTATTTTAAGTGTTAGACAACCCAAAAATCTGAATGTAAAGAACAAAAATAACTTGTAGAAATTTTACAGGCTCAAAATGGATGAGGAAGACAAGTTTCCAAATCTGAAACAAATCTTTCAAACCCTTGAAGTAACTTGGAAATATTTGTGAAGAAACTACAAGACAAGAGCAAATGGTGAGTAGATAAATTAGAGGAAACGAAATACTTTGTAAATCTAAACTCTACTCACTTAGATCCACAATAATACTATTGGAAATCTACCCAAGCAAAATACTTTGCTTGAGAATTCTACTCTAGATCTAGAGAATGCTTACAAAAATAAACACCAAGCAATATCATCTCAAATCATAGATGCACCAAGAATACTCTTAACACACCATTTGTCCTCCAAAGATTTCATTTAACAAGTAAAAAGTTGTTGCAAATACTTGCAACAAGTTCCTCTCCAAAAGATGAGAGCAAGAGAATCGATGAGAGCAAGATGGGAGAGATGGGAGAGTGGGGAGAAAATTGGGTAGAGTAACAGTAGCAATAGAATTGTTGAGAAATGAGGTAGAGAGGGCATTCATTTATACTTGGGGAGACAAAGTTACCCCTCTTGGATGCTAGACAAGTGTCAACACCCAAGCAAAACTGTCAATCTCAAGGGGGGCGCACTTTTAGGGTTTTGGAGAGGTGAGAGGGATGAGGGATGAGTGAGGGGGATGGGTAATCCCCTTTTAGAACACCCAACCCTATGGTTAGGCACTAGGGAGGGTGCACTAGGGGTCAGGGGGGTGTCCCCCCTTTAATTTTTGCTTTGGGACATTGACTTCCTCAAGGGGGGCGCAACTTTCCTTGGGGAGCAAGTGAAATGAATTTAGTGTAATAGTGAGGGGGTGTAAAAGGTTAGGAAAGGGGTTAGGATGGGATAAGTTAAGGTTTAGGCATGATCTCCCACCTTTTCTCTAACCATTTAGCGCAAAATTACAAAAAATGACATTTTGACTATGTCATGACTAACAATTAAATTGTTGTTTTTGACTGACTAAGACTCCTCATGGACAAACACCTAGCAAAACTTGTCCAATTGAGCTGAAACTTGTGTTAATATTATGGTAGCTTCGGGAGGTATGAACCTCTATTGTGACCTATGACGAGATTAGAATATTTCGGAAGGAAGCAAAGAAATGAAGGAAACCCTAGACAAGTTGTCGGCTGCAGAAATATATTTAAAATGAATTTATTAGTACCCAGAAGGAGAAGTCGATCCTAGTAAAACTGCCCAGACTACTATAAATATAGGGCGCCAATTCTCATTATTCACATCTTAGAAATTGCAGAGAGAACTGCATCTACGCAGGTGCAGTAGCAGCTTGTGCGCAAGTCTTTGGGAAGGTGTGTGCTAGTCTCTGGGTGGTATTATCTGATCAGCTTGGTTTCTATTCTTGCTTGGTGCATTGGCCTCTCTTGGCTATTGGATTGCTACTAGGATTCTCTTCTTGTCAAGGTTAAGGTGCTCGGAGGGTGGCTTCGGCCTATGGTTGGGTGACGAGGGTATCGTCAATGGTAAAACGAGCACAATATTCTATATTCTAACAACTTGGTCCAAGGGTGTAGGGGGTCTCATTCCATTTCTTTTCAGCACAAATACCCCTAGCAAAATCCCAAGGACCTAGTTTTTACATTTTTCATCAAAATTTAATAAAATTACCCAACTTAGGCAATTTTAATAAATTAAAAAAAACCTATTTAGACTCGACAGAATTTCGCAAAACTTTAGGAGATGTCTTACATGGTCATTTACAACATTCCTAAACACTAGCTACCAGAGGGCTAAACCATTAGAACGCCTTTCACCACTTTGGAGGAATTATTTGTGGGAGTGAAAAACTCAAGGGAAATTAATAAGGCTGGTTAGGCCAAATTAATAACCTGAGGAAAAAAAAACACTCAGTGAAAGGGACTCCTCTAATGATGAAGTCCTAAGGTAACTGACCTATCTATGATCCATGTAGACATATTACATTATTATTCCACGCAGGGGAGTGGAAATTCCATTACAAAAAGATGTGCTGAAGGCCAAAACTGCCTTGTAGAACCAGTAAGTCTCTGACTGGGTAGCATTTGATGATGCATATCTTCATGGTACATGGAGTTGACCCCCTAGTTGAATAGGTGGTCAACATCTGGCTCCACATGGGGACATGTGTTTGATCTTCACTTTGGGAAGGAGAGCATATGAGAATCCAACATCTACGAAACAAAGTGCTCACCAATACCCAACATAAATATATATATATATATATAACAAATGAAATTCTATAAACAAAAATTACATAAAGATATAACCATTGTACAACATCTATACTTAGAAAATGAAACTATGATACAACACCTAAGTACATAATAACATAATGAAATGAAATAATACAAAATTGAAATACAAGGAGAAGGGTTAGGGATACGTTACAAAGGGTGTCCCTTTGGACACCAAGTTGCCATATGAAAAAACAGTTCAAGGAGGGGTCCTCTCACTAGCATGTTTCCTTTATGTCGTCCCACTGGTTGAGAAGAGTTGCTAGAAGACTGATACACTTTATCTTGACTTTTGATTTTTCCATGTGAATCCCAGTTTCTAACCTTAGGCCACTTGGGACAATCCTCCTTAAAAAATTTTTGATGACTTTCCACAGGTGCCAAGTGAAAAGTTTATGCACTAAGTTTTTCCTTAAAAGGCTTGGCATACCTCTTCATAGGGATGATATACTTTACTTTATCAACATTAACCTTATCATCCTTACTACTTTTCATCATATTTTCATCACACATTCTGTTTTTGATTTTCTCAATTTCTGAAAAATAAGGAGGATGTGGCCCAAGAATTCCATCTAACCTCTTTTGATATCTAACTGATTCCTTTGATGCAGGTTGAGCTGATAACACATTTTCAACTGAAAAATTGAACTTTGACATTAATTCTGAAGGAGTCAAGCCATTATCTACTTTATCCAAATCTTCCTCAAGAAAAAGCCCATCAAAAGAATCCATGGTGTCTCGAACACTACAAATGCTTGGGGGTTCACTATTAAGTTCCATCTTGGTAGATGTTAGAGAAGTAGAATCTATCTCATAACATCCCATTTCTAGTTCCCGATATAAAATATCATTATTGGGATTCCTAGGATCCTCAACATGGTAGTTCCTTTCCAACTCCCTGTTTAATCTAAACATGGAACCATTTGAGTTGGAATGGTGGCATAAGTTAAATCCATTTGCAAATTACCACCTAAATCTGCAGCGGTCTTTCTAGAAAGCAACATACCCCAAGCATCAGGCACACTAATCACAACAATGTCCATCTCTATCATAATGTCCGGGAATGCAGCCATGTGTACTTGTAATCCTTTAATCAAGCCATGCACCTGAATTGTCTTGCTATCCATAGCACAAATGTTATGATAAGGTCTAGATATTCTTAAATTTAATTGTTCCATTACTTTCTTAGTCATAACATTTGAGCTAGCTCCTGAATCAAGCATACAATTGTGAAGAATAAAATCATTCATGAGCAAGGATAGGTAAAAAGGTCTACTCTTTTCATTTCCCCTATCCATATTCTACAAAATGACAGGTGCATCCTGATAAGCTATAGCTGGTGGAATGTCAACATTATTCTGAGAAGGATTTTCTATGGCTCTGAGTAGCTTCTCCCTCTGAGAAGGAATCTTCATTATTTCTGACATAGACACCAACATCTTTGCATTACTTAGCCATCCTCCTAAGTCAATATTTAAATCTGAGTTAGCATGCACATTTGACTTAGGAGGGGTTGGGGCTACCTTGAGAATGTTTGCTTGATTTCTTTCTTGATTTCTATTTTCATTCTCGTCGCCGTCCTTATACACACTTGCAAACATGAGCTAAGTCCTGCTCACTTAGTGTGTCCTTGGAGGCACAATGCCTAGGTTCAAAGTCCGCTGTCACTTTGACTTGAACCTCTTCCGTCTAGGCTTACTCCTAGGGAAGTCAAAGGGGGATAGACCCTAGTTTCTAGATGAGATTTAGAGTTTAAGTTCTAGGAGTTGGTTTCAATTAGTTAAATGGTTGGGGGAAAATATAGCCTATGATTTAAAGCAACAATGCAAGATGCAACACTTAGAATGAGCAGTCAAACCTTTTCCTAGGACAACTAAGTTTAGTGCCTAAGATTGGGCAAGGGGTCAACTAAATTAAAGGGAGATTAATTACACGAGATTTACAAAGATTACAAATATTACAACAAGACTAGATACAAGCTAGATACAAAGCTACAAGAAAGAATATCTAAGATAGATACAATGGATACAAGATATACAAATGCTAACTAACAAGTTGCTTGCATGTGCAGGAATTAAAGATAATCAAGATGAGACAACCATCAACACAACAAGCCAAGCATGCTCACAACAGAGAGTCTCCTCAATAGGATGCACTTGCTCTATCGGACTGCTTTTCAATGACATACAAAAAATCACTCAAGACCCAATCAAGAGAGTGCCTCCAAGAGGATGCGCAACTTCTTGAGGGATCACACCACAAATATAGGAACAACAGTATAAATAAAAGATGCTTGAAAACGAAAATGTTCTGAAACACAGATATAACCATTTAGACAATATATCCACAACTTATAAAGATAAATTGCATGTGAAAAGTGAATATGAAGTAAATGTGCTTGCAAGTGTAAACGTAGATTGCCCAAAGTTGTAGATTGAGGATTGATTAAAAAGTTGTTAAGTGAAAGAGACTTCAATCCTAGCTAAGTGTCAACCCAATACTTTCCTCCCCCTGTTACCAAGTGACTGCTGGGTGCTCAAGAAGTATGGCAACGAGGCCTACCCTAGTTCCACAGGTCAGCCCAAGAAAAAGAGTACTCCCGGAAAAGGACGCTCCGCGCCACGAGACTGTCCTTGGCCTATCACCTTTCCGTTGCTTCCTTTAGTCTTCGTTTTAAATGGCGAACATGGTTGGTAAAGGTGTCCTATTGAGTCTAGTTGGTTTATTAAACCTATGGATTAACTGTTTTAGGTGTTTGATTGTATTACAGTGAGTTATACTTGCCCAAAAAGTGCCAAATGGGCCCAAAACCGAATTGTTTAAGCAATGAAAAGTTAAGTTTTTAAAGCATAAAAATACTGCATGTAAAGCGTAAAGAACTTGAAATAACTTGCGGAAATGAAGAATTATTTTAGACCATTAAGATACCCATGTTCGCTGCAAACTGAAAGATAAGTGATTGAGGAACGATAGCTTGCATGCAAAGAAATAACGAAAAACAAAAGATCTTATCTTATGCCTCAACGGGTCTAAACTAGGATTTAGTTATGTGTGAGATCTAATCTAGATAATTTTAAGCATTAGCATGCATATTAGACATCCACAACTAAGCTAGCTATACTATAAAAGGAAAAACAGAAAATGAACTAAGCTAAAACTGAAAACGAAAAACTGAAATCAAACAAGAAGACAAGCCATTTGGGGACCCCCTTTGGGCTTGCTTACAATGCTTTAGAATGAAGGGAAAATAAAGGATTTTGTTACCACTTTAGAAGGGGGGGCCTTTGGGAATGTGTTGTGACTGAAAACGGGCAGCATGCACCGCACCCTTGACCTGGTGAGAACCTGCAAAAATCAACAAGCTATTACTCGCTGAAAATGCTGCAACACACTCACAAAATGTTATGAAAATTTCTGTTTTGCAACATAAATTTTCCACATATAAAACCAGAAATATAAAGTATTGAAATGACCTATCTAAGAGAGTTAGCAACCAAAATCTGAATATGATAAGAACAGAAAGATAAATGGAAAAACTTATGAAGTTTTTATGAGTGATGAGGGTAGATCTTTGCTCAAATCTATCCCAACAACGCTCTTTGAGATAACCTGCAAGCTTCAAATAAAACATGAGACAAAAGTAGATAATGGACTGCATGCACTAATAACACAACAAAGTTAGTCTCATTAACGGATACAATGCATATAGGCCAACAACTACACTATTGCTAAGCCTAGCTAAGTAAACAAAATTTACCCAAGCAAAACTACTCTATGTTTCACAATAATATTTAAAGAACAAAACAATATCACCTCACAATAAAATGAAACATCCAAACAAAGTCTCGTACTCCATGATTCCTCCAAAGCTCTTCTTTATTATCAATGGAAGAGGTTGTAGCAACAAAGTTGCTCCAAGCTCTTCAAGAACAAGTGAAATGGAAGCAAGATGAACAATGAGAGAGAGAGATGGTAAGAAAATGGTAGCATAACAATACTCAGAAGAATGGTGAGGTATGAGTGAGGGAGAGACTTTATTAATAGCTTGAGAGGCAAAGAGACCCCTCTTGGATTTTTGCCATTTGTCAAAACCCAAGCCATAGATGAGACAAAGTGAAGGAGGGCGCATGGCGTTTAGGTTTAGAAGAGAATAGAAGGTGGGAGTGTGTGGCACACACTCCAAGGGTGACATGGAAGCACAGGAGGGGTGCATAGGCCAAGAGGAACATCCACGACTTGCCTTTAAAGAAAATTTCCTCTTTTTCAAAGATGTTTCCACTTTATTGCCAGAGAGGGGTGCAAATCCCAAAGAGGGCGTGAGCTTTCTTGGTGGATGTGTGTTTGAGTGTGTGAGACACACTCTATGATGACGTGGGAGGTCTAGGAAGGGCACACCTCATGAGGGAGGGGCCCACAACTTGATTTAAATCAAGTTATTAATTATCACATGGAAGGGGGGCGCATTTCCCCATGAGGGGTGTGAGGGTCTAAGTGAGAAATGGGTTAGGAGTTGAATTAAAGGTTGGGAAAGGGGTTGGGTAGGTTAGGATGTGTCTCTCTCATCATTATTCACCTTTACGTTACTCCATTTACTCAATTATTACAAAATTGACATTTTTCCCATGTCACGGGTTAGCAATTAAAACTGCTTTTATCTGACTAAGACTCCTATGTGGGCAAAGACCTTGCAAAAGTTGTCCGACTGAGCTGAAACTTGGTCCAAGGGTGTAGGGGGTGTCATTCCATTTCTTTTGAGCACAAATACCCCTATCAAAAACCCAAGGACCTAGTTTTTACAATTTTTCTCAAAAATTAATTAATTAAATTTCCAGCCTTAGGAAATTTTAATTAATTAAAAAAAACCTATCTAGACTCAACGAAATTCCGCGAAATTTTTTGAGCTGTCTTACATGGTCATTTACATTATTCCTAAACACTAGCCACCACATGATGAATCCATTAGGACGCCTTTCACCACTTTGGAGGATTTATTAATAGTGGGAGTGAAAAACTCAAGGGAAATTAATAAGGCTGGTTAGGCCAAATTAATAACGTGAGGATAAAAAACACTCAGTGAAAGGAACTCTCCTAATGAAGAAATCCTAAGGTAAATGACCTAACTATGATCCATGCAGACCTATTACATTATTGTCCCACGCAAGGGAGCGGAAATCCCGATTACAAAAATGTGTGTTGGAGGCAAAAATTTCCTTGTAGAACCAAATAGTCTCTGACTTGTTTGCATTTGATGATGCATATCTTCATGGTACATGGAGTTGACCCTCTAGTTGAATAGGTGGTCAACATCTGGCTCCACATGGGGACATGTGTTTGATCTTTTCACTCGGGAATGAGAGCATACGAGAATCCAACATCTACAAAAAGTGCTCACCAATATCCAACATAAATATACATATATACAAATAAATAAAATGCTATAAACAACAATTGCATAATGAAATAACTATTGTACAACATCTATAATTACAAAATGAAACTATGATACAAAAATAATTCTAAGTACATAATCACATAATGAATGAAATAATACAAAATTGAAATACAAGGAGAAGGGTTAGAGATACGTTACAAAAGGTGTCCTTTTGGACACTAAGTTGCCCATCATCTGAAGAAAAGCTTGAGCTGCTGCCCATTCCTCAGAATGTTGACGAGCTCACCATCCAAATGACTGAGATGAAAAGAATTAGGCCCTGCTATTTCTCGGATCACATATGGACCCAACCACAAACTGTCAAATTTGCCATGTTTTCCTGGCTTCTCTCTGCCTTTATCCCATAACAAAACTGTATCCCCAACGATGAAATCCCTTTGCCTAGCTGACTTGTCGAGAGCTTTCTTTACCTTACTCTGATTTCTGCAATTCTGATCATAAGCCCTTCTTCTGATTTCATCTAACTCTATGACCTGATTGACCCTGTTCTGAACTGCATCTTGTTCTGTGGAAAGATCCTCAACTGACCCATAAGTAGGAATTCTAAGGTGCACCGACAACCTAGCTTCCAAACTATACACTAACTCAACATGACTCTTTCCTGTTGTTGCTTTCGTAGTAATTTTGTCATCCCATAACGCATGCTTAATCTTACTATCCCAAGATTTCTTGTTTTCTCCAACTATCTTTTTAACTATGGTCATTAAGTTTTTATTACTTGATTCTGCTTCACCATTTCCTTGGGGATAGTAATCTGATGCATGCGACAAGATAATACCATACTTAAAGCAAAATGAGGACATCTCAGCTGAACAAAAAGCCTTGGCATTATCTGTCACTATTTTTGAAGGCACCCCAAATCTAGTAATAATCCTATCTTCAAGGAAATCCATAACAACCTTTTCAGTTGCTGACTTGGTGGGAATGGCTTCAACCCATGAATACCTATTACTTGAATTATCATTAAACTTCCCAATGAAGTCCAAATCCACTGCTAAAAAGGTGCTTCAACCACAACTGGTTGCAAAGAGAGAGCTGCTAACTTTTGCTTTCTTTTGAAAAGCCGACATGGCTCACATTTTTTAACAAATTGATGCACATTAGAGAATATTTTGGGCCAATAATATCCTGCTCTAAGGATTTTGTGTGTAGTAGTTTTAGCAGCGAAATGTCCACCACAAAACCCCCCATGGAATTTGTTAGTCTCTAAAGTTGCACTTGACTGTGAGAGGGCAAGGTAGGGCATCATTCGTTTATTGCAAAGTATTTTTAAGGTTTTATGATTTAGTTTTTTTTAGGGTGGTTGAAAACTGGCTCAAGGTTACAACATGACATGAAAATCAAGATCAGAACATATCATATCCTATTGGCTGAATAATAGGTAGACACAGATGGATTAAACTATTATAAGAAAAAGGAAGATGAAGTCTTCAATTTGTCAACTTCACATGAATTCTCGTCTCAAAATGTCATAAAGAAACAAGACATTCAGCTTGATATCAAAACTTGAAAAATTATCTCTACAGTGAAATTTTCACTGTATAAATTAATAATCAAGAATAAAAAAGCATTGCAATCTAAATAATGAATTCAAGCATGAATAAAGAAATAACAGAGTAGAAAAAAGGGGGTCTAGCCATTCATATGCCTTTACTATTAAGTGTCAAATTGAACATAAATGCCTTTTACAATGAGCTTCAGAAAAAGGTCCCCTGGATCTCCAATTTTTTGACCCTCACATAGTCTTTCCTCTGTCTATTTAAAGTTTAAACTATATATA
>JASDQU010337271.1:0-12578 GCA_032191745.1 Picea mariana | reverse complement strand
TATTTTATTTATGTCGGCTTTAGGTCATTAGTTGTAATTATACCTCCTAGTCTCCTATATATACCAAGGAGACATTTTCATTTTGAATCATCTTGTACTTGAACATTTAAGTGGGGTAAAAGGAGGTTGCCCCCTTGAAGAGGCTTATTATCTGAAATTATCTCTTTTTCAAGGCATTGATTGCTTTTTCTAAGGTTTTTCTATGCTATATTGATATTTGGTTCTTAACATTTTCAGACTCCCTAAAATTGAAAAGATCGTCGAGTGACCTTATTCTTTCACACTCATTAAAATGGCCAAGAAGAACAACATTTACAGAGTCCATAGTTAAGCTCTTTTCAGACTCCATAAAATTGAAAAGATTGGTTTTCTTCACTCTCATTAAAATGGCCAAGAAGAACAACCTTTATGGAGTCCATAGTTAATCTCTTTTCAAAGTACTCCCTAAAAATGAAAAGATTGTCAAGTGATCTTGTCTTTGTCACACTCATTAAAATTAGTTTGAATAGTCATCTTTTCGGTGCTAGTTTACCCCCTTTTCAAATCGAATAGTCTATTTTTGAAAAAGGTACCCTAGTGGAGTCTTATTTTATGCTTTTTCAAACTCTCTAAACATGAAAAATTGTCGAGCCTACCTTCTCTGGGCTCATTAAAAATACATTGAAGGACGTTATCATTGTGTCTTGTTAATTTCACCTGCACTCCTACGTCTTTGGCCTAAAGTCAGCTGCATGTGGCTCTCAATTGAACCATATAAAGCATGCCTTATACGCAAGCCTTGTAGCCCTTTGCCCCTGCGACTTGACACCTTGACCCATTGAGGTTTTTTCTAAGTGTCCCCTTTCTGCATATGTTTGAGCATCAGTGTGTTCCTTGTGCCTTGAACGAGTATGTTAGTGACACTCGTTCCTCCTTTATAACGTAACATTATTTTATTCTTTTTCAAATATTTTCAAAATATTGAAAAAAGACAAAAAAATCAAATATACCCCAAAAAGAGGAAGGGAAAAGTATTTTATTTTTGTTGGTAGCACAAGGAGTCGTCCTTGGACAAAGAACATATTTATTTTTGTTCATCAAAGATCTTGGATACAGTATGACCTTAGGAAGCTATTCTCATAGAGTCGTGTCCTCCTCTGTTTGGCTATTCCTCCAAACATATGGAGAGTTGGAGTTGCCTCCTTCATCGTCAACTTGTGTCAATATCATGATGCTTGAGTCTCATCATTTTTCATGCTACTGTCCAAGGTAAGTTTTTTCCAAGGTCCTGTTGACCTTTCTGTAGTTTGTCTCTTGTCCTCATATCCAGCCATCCTAAAACACCAATCAAAATTCTTGTTCAAAATCAATGAATTTATATGCCTGATCATCGATATCCTCTTGTCTAGTCATGACAAGATGTCGAAGACCTCTAGATAGTGAAGTCGTATACTCACATTCACTCTTACCCGAGTTTTGAGGATCTTGAAGTTGTTGCTCGAGTTCTGAAAGCATCATCTCCAACCATTAGATGACACTTAGCTTCTTGAAGATGGATACTATACATGTATATCTTTTGATTTTGAGATGTAGATCCGTTGTGTATTGCTTACGACTACATTTTATATAGTTATATGACATGGATCTGTAGTCTATTTGATTAGCATCCATAATTTTAGTTTTTTATCCTGAGCATGGGTATGCCTACCTTGGAGAGACAAAATGTTATTTTGCAAATGGAAGCTCCCCAATAATGGTCCTTGGGCTCACTCACTTGGCATGTTGATAAATATTGGTAAAGTATTTCGGCCATCAGATGCTCTTTTGACCTCACACTTTAGGGGGCATCTGTTATAAGCCTAATTTGCACCTAGCCTGCATACCTGGCCTCAGGCCCTACTATTTGCCATTTTCTTGAGCCAATATCTTCTAAAAAGCCCTCTTTTTTGAGACACATGCACCCTGGCCTTCTACAGACCATGTATGCCCACATCCATATGCCTACAGGCCTTCTGCAGCCCGCGTATACTGAAAAAAGTATGAAAAATGGAAAGTTGCAAACGGGAAACAAAGTTTCAGGAATTTTCTAAAACCGTTTGACTGCCTATGGACAGTCATTCAACTGGATAACTACCTATAAAGGAAGGGGTAGGGGGTCCCATTTGAGAAGAAAAAGAAGAAGAGTATAGAAGCTATGCCCAAATTTATCCCCCCTTTGCCCCAATTTCCTGCAATTGTATTGTGAGGTTGAGTAGTTGGTGCATTGTGAAGAGGAGCCCAGGACCAGGTTCAAGGAGTAGTGCTAGCAACATATTGTAAGTTTACTCTTGTGAATATTAATACAAAAAGGAATACTTTTTTCTTACCACCATATCATGTGTTCAAATTGTGTATTTATTTTATGATATTGTCACATCTAACCCAGCAATTAGTATATGAAATGCATGTTTGCAACTCTTTGTTTGTCCATGTGTGAATGCAGGTCATCTTTGTGAGGAGGTTTGCAGTCAAGAAGCGAGTGAAAGCAAAGGGATTGACATCAAACAAAGGATTTAAGGTAGAGTTACCTAATCTTTTTTGCACCTTTGTATTGCATGAATGTGGGTTTTTGTGTTGGGAGAATAGGAAAAAGTAGAGGCCTTTAAATGGTCATTTTCTGCATGCATGATTAGAGCCCTTAAATGCTAATTCCGTAAGAGGGATTTCCCACTCACATCAGTGTTGGGGGATTGTTGGCCCTTGGTTATGGATTAAGTAAGAAAGAGAATAAAAATGAAGAGAAAAGGCGATGTACGAACTGCACAAAAAGCACATTGACAAAGAATGGGTCGAAATGGTCAAAGAAGAAGAAAAGAAGGAGAGAAGTAAGGGAAAATGAACCATTGGACAAGAAGATCAAGGAGAATAGACAAGAAATGAAGATGGATCATGGACAACTCAACAAGTGGGAAAAGCCATCGATGGATGTTTTGGAGCACCTCATGCAAAATAAGGAAAGACAGGTTGGCGAAGCCCTAAAAATGTGGGTCAAAGTGGACCTAGGGTTTTGGAATTTAGGGTTGTGACACCTAGGTTTTGGCCTAAGTTTGTTTGAGAATCATTTTAATGTATAAATAAGGACCCAAATGAGAGAAGGGGGGTTGGTCCTGTGTTCGAGGTTGGTTAATAGTTGGTT
Organism: Picea mariana; assembly: GCA_032191745.1. NCBI lineage: Eukaryota > Viridiplantae > Streptophyta > Pinopsida > Pinales > Pinaceae > Picea > Picea mariana. The sequence continues at coordinate 9,424 of JASDQU010337271.1, read as the reverse complement.
GTTCGTTGTTGGTTATGATTTTTTCATTGTGGGTTGAGAGAGAGAGTTTGTATTGTAAGATCTCCATCTAGGTGCAAAGATCAACCCTACAGCTGGGTGCGTAGGGAGGGGAGAAGAGAAGAGAAAGAGAAAGATATATGAAATCTAAGTGCGCAAATAGAACTATATGTTTTCATATAGTATCAAGAAACACAGTTCTATGGACATAGCTCTAGGGAGAGGGTGAAACACGTATATATTATTGTTCTATGTGATTACTATTGTGTTCTTTTTCTTTTTGTTATTTTGTTATTGCATCATTTATTATATCTGAGATATAGTATGTGTAGTAGGCTTAAAGGAGATAAAGAATAACTAGGTTGTTGTGTGTTGTTTCCTTGGATCTACTTTGCATTTCCTTTGGTTGTATACACCTATGTCCTACAACCCCCTATTGTTATTTTTGGTGAGACTGCATCTTATTCACAGGTGCTTCCAAAAGGGCCAGTAGTTAGGGCTTATTGGTGCACTATTAGAGTTGAACCCTGGGTCTTCCCCTATGCCAACAAGTACAATGACTTATGGTCTTTGGTATCCTTGAAATCAAAATTTTCAATTAACTGCATATTCAAATGCTGATTGGGAAAATTGTTTGGATGAGAGAAAGAGCACTAATGGAGGTGCATTATTCTTAGGTGATTCATTATTAGAAGGGCTTAGTAAGAAGAAATGATCTATTTCTTTTTCAACTATAGAGGCAGAGTACATTGTTGCTACTACTTGTTGCACTCAAATATTATGGATGATACAAACTCTTGCAGATTATAAGGTAACTTATATTGATCCCATTCCACTTCACTAGGATAACACCAGTCCCATTAGCGTCTCCAAGAATCCTATGCTTCATTCCAAGACTAAGCATATACCAATTAAATATCATTTTCTCAAAGAGCAGTTTACAAACAGAGTTGTTCATATGAATTATATTTGTTCCACAGAACATATATATGATATCTTTACTAAAACATTAGCAAAGACACCATTTGAATATCTTCGTCAGAAGCTGGGGGTCATGTATTCTTTCATCTAATTTGTTCACCTTGTCAGGGGGAGTAACTATTGAATATTTGTTGTATTTTTGGTGAATATAGTTCTGGTTTTTCCATTCATATATGATGGGGAGAGTGTGTTTCCTTTGTCATCAATGTCAAAGGGGGAGAAGGAAAGATATTGCAGCAGAATTTCCAGAATGAATAAAGTTGCCATCAATGTCAAGGGGGAGATTGTTGGCGGAGATCATTGGTAAGTTGTTTGGTGTGTTATCAGTGTTGTCATTGATTTCAACTGCAAATGGACGAGAGTGGGAAAGAATGTCATGGGACTTCGATTCATGAAGAAGATATCTAGACCATCAATCAGAGGAATTTCATGGGTCGTCGATCAGACGAGAGGATATCTGGGCCGTTGGATCACATAATATTGTGGACCGTTGATCTGACACGGAGTTCTAGAGTTTGGAATTTTGATAAAGGAGGAGAGTTAACTCATGAATTCATGAAACGCAAAGTCCCAAAGTGCTTGGCCCCAATTCATAGCAAGAGATCACATCAGCAGAGATTAAGGGAAGGAGCTAGTGTCTCTACGCTCTACTTCGGATATCGGGAGTTGGGAGAGTCGGGGTGACTCACAGCAAAATAGATGAAGTGCGAAGTCGCGGAATGCCTTTTTGTTTGACATGTGGTCACATACAATGGTCACGTGGACAAGAATTTTTCACCCAATACAAGCCTATGCATGTATAATCCAACAACGCAGATTAAATAGACAATCTGATCAAAGTGTTGTTATTTCACTTCATGATTTCTTGATCAATTACGATTCAGTTATACAAACTAAATCATTGTTCTTGGGTGTTGTATATTCTTAGTGTAACAGATCATGAGTGAAAGAATAAAAGAAAATTTTCGTGATAGAGTTGTGTTGGTTGTTTTCTTTGCAAAATGAGTTGAATTGTATGAAATGAAAATTATAGTATGAACAGAGTGGGAAGAAATTCATAGATGAAGAACATAAGAGGGACAAAGAAGAAATGGTGAAAAGAGAAGAATGTACAAGAACCTAAGAGAATGAGAAGAATATAGAAAGATCATATGGTAAATGACAACAATTGGAGCCAATTATGAACAGACAAAAGCAGAGTAGAATTGTGGAACAGAGGGAGAGTAGAATTGTAGAAAAGAGAAGAAATGGTAAGAATTGACATATTTGTATTGTTGTAATGTATTAGTCAAGAAAAGTTTTATAATTAGGATGGTAGGATGGTGCTAGGAAGGACTGTGGTCCTCTGTTATTCAAGTTGATGCTTGAATACTGGGAGTTGTAACTTCCATCTAGTTGTGTCTAGAAATTAGGGTGTTAGGGTGGTGCTAGGGAAAACTAAGATTTTTATGTATGCAATTTGGTGATTGTATAAGTGGAAGTAGGTGCTTCCATCCAGTTGGTGATGGAGATCATAAGAAATAAATATGATTCTTTCTAGTGGGTGCTAGAGAACTTGAGGGTTGGTGCTCTCCACAAGTTGCAGCTTGTTAAAGAAGAGGTTATAGTCTCATTTTGAGTTGGTACTCAAAGATAGATGATGTACAGAAACATAAAAGACTGCCTATCATTCTAAGAAGAAGAGGTTTTCTCCCTTTATGGCTTTCCTCATGAATATGTGTCTCTGTGTTTATAATGTGTGTGATTGATGTTTACTATTTTTGTTATTTATGTCTTACATAATCTTGATTATCAGTTGGAGAAGAGTAACAATATTTTTACAGACATAAAATTGTTTAAGCACCATAACAACTGATTCACCCCCCCCCCTCTCAGTTGTCTTAGTAATTTTAACAAGATATACGCACAAAGATTTCTATTTTCTTCAGTTCCCAGCAATCACAGTTTAAGGGCCTGGCAAGAAACCATTTGTTGGCATAGGGGCAGACCTAGGGTTCAATGCTTAAACAACACACCAACAAAACCCTAACTATCGGCCCTTTTGGTAACACTTTCGAAGCAAATGAAGTCTAACCCAAGGTAGTGGCGGGGGGGGGGTTGCAGGACTCAGGTGTCTACAACCAAGCTGGGACACAGATTTGTGATTACACCACTTAACAGAGAACTTAGCCAACACTATGCATTGTATTATGGTTCTCATTTACATCACATATTAAACCTTATTACAGATCAGTGCAGTAACAATCGAGATCTAAGACTTCCAATCACTTAGAAGATAGCATTAGCTCAGATCTAGCATTCATTTACACCATTAAGCACTAACCTACAACATCAGATGTATTCTCTATACATAACAACAACAACAACACTAAACAAATAAACACATAAACAACATCGCACAAAGTACATAAAGACACAGGATATACGTGGTTCACCCCAGTGTGGGGCTACGTCCACCGAATCTTCTTCTTTTTTAATAGTCTTTCAAGCTTCTTACATTCATCCGCTCCTATACACAAATCCACATGGCCAAACTCTGTAGAGGATAGGAGAGATGCGAGTTGTGCACTAGATCCTCCTTCCTAAAACCAGGTCAAGGCACAGAGCCAACTCCTTAGTAGCACACAGCCTTACATAAAATGTTTGTGCACAAATAAACTTACAAAACACTTGCACTTAGCTCTACAAGCCCTAACACATTCTTGCACAAAGCCAACTAGATCTATTAATAACTAACTTTTACATCTCTTAGCTACTACTTATGTATACAATTACAACAAGGCCTAATCATGGGTAAACCCATGGGACAACATCCCAAAACCCTAATGCAAAAGTACTAATGAACCCTTGCTGGGTCCACAAAAAAAGTGAGATCTGGTGATCTTTCCTTCGTCTGAGTTCTCCATCTTCATCCAGCCTGTCGAACTCCCAAAAGTGGTAAAACATGACCAACATTTCCTCAAAACTTGGTCAAGGGACAACATGATACAAGGCTTGCATATAAGGCATTCTTCAAAGATCAAGTTGAGAGCAACATGGAGTCTACATTAGGCCAAAGACACAGATATGAAAATGTGATTAAGAAAGACACAATGAGACCCCTTCTGTGTAATTGTTAGGAGCCCAGAGAAGGTAATCTCGGTAGTTTTTTCATAATTAGAGAGTCTGAAAAAATGTAAAAGAAGACTCCAGGGAGTACCTTTATGGGTGATAGTCTAGTCGGTTCGAAAAAGGGTTAAACTTGCACCGAAAAGACGTCTATTCAAAACCATTTTAATGAGTGTGACAAAGAGAAGATCACTCGACAATCTTTTCAATTTTAAGGAGTCTGAAAAGAGATTAACTATGGACTCACAACCTTTTTCTGATTTTAGTCTCCTTAGCCTTAAAAAGTATAATAGTTACTATGGATAACTCTCCCGGCGAGACGAATCTCCCAAGGCATACCTTTTTTCGCTATAATCTACAGGCTGGAAAAAGGGTTAAACTCATACCAGTATATGTTCTTTTGGACCAATTTAATGAGTGTGAAGGAACAAGGTCACTCGACAATCTTTTCAATTTTAGGGAGTCTGAAAAGTGCATAACTATGGACTTCATGGGGGTTCCATTTTCAAAAGTAATATCCAAGCCCCGAAAAAAGTGATAAATCAAAACTAAGGAGAATGTTCCTTTTTTGAAGATTTAGTCCCTCAGGCCCGAAAAAGGGTTAAACTTACACCTAGGAATACTCTTCTAGCGAACCAAACTTCCTAGAGCATACCTTTATTCGTGAAATTAACCATCTAGACTGAAAAAGGGGTAAACTACCGCCGGATAAATGTGCCTTCAAATTTGACTTTGGCGAGCATGAAGAGAAAAAATATTGCTCGGAAATCTTTTCATGTTTAGAGATTCTAAAAAGGGATTAAAGAAGGCTCCAGGGGGATTCTTTTCTCAATTAATCTAGACAAGATCAAAAAGAATAAATACAGTCTCGTCAAATGTTTCTTTCGAATTTTAAAGCAATCTTGAAAGACAACAAAGCATGCTCATTTGGGAGTCCTGAGGGTAAGGCCAATAATGATGTTTCATCAAATGAATGAGCCTTAATCTCATAATCATGATAGGATTAAAAAGGACTCCCGAGCCTATAGTCATTACTGACAACATGGATGCCAAAATGCATGAAGGATCTACCTAGGGAATCCATGTATAGGTCGGCTCTACCACCTAATTATGACACTTCTAGAGAAGCAATTAAGGTTTTGTGTCACACTTCGATGGGGTCGATCATATGGCAAAGAGGAAAATAAAATGATATGCATAAAGTGGAGACGAAGTCCTAACTTATATGCAAAATGTTGGAAAAAATGAATTTTACCAAAGGATACCAAAAAGTGACCCATCCCCAAAAAGGTTACCAAACCAAAAAGGAAAAGAGTATTGAAACGTCCAACAAAATACTCATAATTGGAATCAAGTGATCACCAAGCCAATAAAAAATGACAAAGGGGGTCAAAAATTGGCAAAAAATGCTAAAAAGGTATATAAATAGAAGCTGACAACTAATTTTCACCATTGCAATTTGAAAATTAACTAGAAGGAGAAAAAACCCTTTTGCTAGAAAAGTTGATTTTGGGAGCTTCAGTGGATGAAATGAACTTCGACTTGGACCAAGTAAGTACAAAATCATCCTTATTGCATTTCAATACTTTCATTTTGCATTGTTTTTTGTTTTTGAGGGGGTGCGCTCTCCTAAAAAGAGCGTCTCTGTGTGTATGAAGGTTGTCTAAAGACAACCCATGTATGTACTCAGGAAGAAAAAACTATTCACGCATATGTACTCGAGCAGAAAACAATATGTGTGCATACATATGCAATTGTGGCCAATAAAAATCGCGTACACCTTACAATCTTGGAAAAATAAAAAATCCAAGTACTAAACTTCCTCATTTTTCCTTGAAATAGAATGCATGTCCATTGGAGGGAGAGGGAACACAAGGATATTGGCATTTTGGTCAAAGAGGACCCTATATCCATCGCCACACTAAAAGAGTGTGGGATATGGAAGTTCTTCCAGATTCCATTTATGAGGGCACAACCCATATTACTCAGCAATCTCGTTGATTATTGGCACCCGGATGTAGAGGCATTCATGTTAGAGGGTCAGTTGTTGGCTCCCATGACTGAGGACATTTATTTCTTGAATGGAATCTTAAGGAGATGGGAGCCAATCAATCTAAGGAAATTTCCCCCTGGGCCTTTCAACATCAAGGATTATATCTTGATGTACTGGAAGGATGACACTAAGAAGGTAGGTTCTCATGTGTCGATTCACAAGATCACTAGTTTGACTTTGTGAGTGATATTATTACTGATTGGGAGGATTATTGGATCCATACCCTAGATCATGCCTCTCAGGCACACATCTACTATGCCATTAAGTGTCAGGAGGAACATATTTTTGATTGGAGCACGACCATTCTTATGTGCATGAAGAGACAGATGATAGATTTTCGACAGCATAACAACAAGAACTTCAAGTTTGGTACGATTCTATGTTCCTTCTTCTTAGAGAGGGTTCCCAGTCTCATTCCTAGAGAGACAATAGAAGGGCATGTGGAATCCTTCCCAATGGTATGAATATGGGAAACATTCTTGCCACAATAGGGGGGAGGGAGGACCATAGAGGCCTTTGATTGCAAGCTCTTTGACTGGTGGTCACGGTAGATTCTGTTGATCGAGGATTACCCTTATGTTGATATCAACTTCTCGAGGGATCTGAAAATTCCCATGCTTCCCAGAGAGGAGCAAAGTGAGATAGGTAACATGATTTTAATGTTATTTAAGTTTTTAACTGTTTTTATATATATCGTTTTTATCTATGCATAGAGTAATGACTCGTGTGTATCTTCTATGTACATATGTGGGACCAGTGTTCCCAACAAACTTCACAAGGACTCGATGATTTCCTCGACCAGAGGCAGGACCAACAATAGTCATAGGACTAGCAGTTGTAGGGGCACCTATAGCCGGAGAGGTTGAGAGAGTTTTGGGACGAGTGGAGCACAACCTCACTACGCTCACTCACACTGTACCCATGTCCAATATTGAGGATCCCCCCCATCTATGAAAACTCATGTAGTTGGGGTGCCACAAATGTGGGTCTAGCTATTTCGACATTTCGCCAACGTCGTCGTGCATTATGGCAGGGCCAATAGGCCCCATTATTAGATATTTTAGGCTTGTGATGTCCCAAGGGAACCTTTTTAAAATGTATTTTTTTAAGGCATAAGTCCAATGATGTATGTTGAACACTATTTTTGAGGCGTTCATGCCCACCTATGTACTCATNCTTTTATGTCTTATGGATTACATATTTTACAAATGTATGTACATGTGTATGTGTGTGCTTTTCTTTTTATGTGTGTGCAACATGCCAATCTAATATTTGATTAGCTAGAGTATTTTTCATATGATTAAATCTCCTAGGAACATGGATATACATCATGTAATAAAAATAACGTTCTAAGAGACGTAACCTAAGGAAACGTCGGTGCAAAGTGGGATCATAAACATGGTAAACTCCATTTAACTGGGACACAACCAGTTGAGCATATAGGTAGACCCAGAGGTGAGAAATGCCATGTGACAAAGTGTCACGAAGAAATTATATCATTGCATCGTACTTGACAACATTGTTTGTAGCGTCCCCTAGACAAATACCACCAGAAGATAGCAACTAGTCTCCAGGTGTGAAAATCACCCAAGTTGCAGAAGCAAGCATTTGTGTGTGTCAGCTAGCATCGTCCACAAACCAAATATACACCTCTGATTCACTTGACATCTGCCACAGTGAAAAATAAGACATAAATAACTACACATCCATAAAACAAAAAGAAAAAAATTGTAGAATAAGATATACATATGTACAAGAAGTCACCTAGGTGACCAACCTAAGAGTAATACTTCTTGAGGTAGAGCCCATTTCTAGGATCCACCAAGTCATTTCCTTCAAAATAAAATAGATGGTAAGCGCCCTTCTTGAAGACCTCTTTCACAAAGAACGGTCTGAACTACATGGGTTTGAACTTGCCTGACCCCAGGGGATCTTTGTCTTGATCATAGACCAGGACAAGATCTCCTTCAAAGAAAATCTAAGGATGAACAGACTGATCGTACTAACACTTGACTCATTTCTTATGAGCCTCATTGGTTGACACTACATCACAATGATGCTCATCGAGCTGCTCAAGATATAGTAGGTTTTCCTCAAGCAGTGAAGTGTTTAGAAGTAATTCCAATCCCAAATTTAAAGAAGGAATCTGACACTCAATAGATACTTCTTCAAGCCCATATACAAGTTAAAAAAGTGAAAAAACAGTGGCAATCTTCACAGACGTTCGTTATGTTAAATTTTCTGCTATTATTAGGTTACTTTGAATTTACTAGATAACAATAGCATAGACAAGATCACTGAGAGAAACACAATCATAAGAGTACACAAGCATTTATCTTGGGAAACCCTCAAGGGGAAGAAAACCCAGCAAAACTTCCTTAATATAGATAGCCAATACAATGCCAAGATAATGAACTAGACAATAGAGAATATCCAACACTGAGCAACGCATGTCTCTCTCTTCCTTCTTCCGGCAACCGGCAACTGTAGCTTCCTTCAAAACTTGTGCACTAGATGAGTGAGCTGAGTGTGTGTTCAAATGAGGTGCTAGCCTCTCTTATTTATATAATTATGGCACATGTGGAAGTGTCTCTTCACTGGCAGGGACGACTTCTTCTTCTAGGTGGTTATAACCACCTTTAATATATTATGGGGCCTCTTTAATATATACTGGGATTGACTTCTTATTTTTCCTATTACAATTAGGGTTTGACCAATCTGTAAAAGGGGATTTGGTCAATTACAATGACTGACATGATAAATCCACAAAAGGGGATTGGTATAATCAATAATAAATATATTTTATCTGTATCCCCAAAAGGGAATAAGAATATTCTTTGAAATTACACAACATTTTAACACTCCCTCTTAACAAGAAAGATATTCTTTATCTTTTGACAGGTCACTGGATGTCAACATCAACTAGGTAGCGGCATCCACTAGATAGCATCATCAACTGGGCAACATCATCAACTGGGAAACATCATCGACTAGTTAAAAAGAGGCATCAATATCTTCCACTTGGTCATCTGGCATCATGATCACTGACTAGCATATCTATAAATCATCGGATGTTTTGTTCTCTTTGTCTTTGCACAAAAGATACTCTTTCTTATCTTCACACAGAAGATGTCCTGTGAGTTTTTCCATTCCTTTTTTGTTCTCCCTTCTCTTGTACTCATTTATCTCACCCATCCACTGGGGAGGACTACTACCATAGCTTCACTCCTAGTCATCCCACATGAACTAGAGAAGCTAAGATGCTAGCCTAGGCAAGACTAGACT
>JASDQU010337265.1:2136-12578 GCA_032191745.1 Picea mariana | reverse complement strand
ACAAGCTGTATCATGTTCTAAGGAGGTCTAATAGAGAAGCAGATCAGCTGGCGAGCAATGGCAGCACTCTTATGAAAGGGATGTTGAGGGTAAACAATGAAAGCTTCTTTCAAATCCCCTGAGAATAGAGGTATCTTTATGTAGAGGCAGTCAGAAATTAGCAATGTAATAAGGGTTGCTCCGGCAAAGCCCTTTTCTCTCAGTCAATAAAATCTTTATCCGTTTTAGTTAAAAAAAAAAAAAAATGGTGATTATAGTGGGGGCATTACGTTCCCCCTCCCCTACAATTGTGTGCCATCCTTGGTGCACATTATTCCAATATACATATACAAATTTACATCACAATGCTTAAAGAAATAAAATTATGCAATTTCACAACTCTAGTTGCAATTCTAACCAAAATCTCATATACCTCTCAATTTGTTAACCCAAGGAATGTATCCCCTTCACTGCTCTTAGTCCATCGGGTTGTACCATTCTTTTATCAAGGCACCGAATGTAGGTTGGCTAGAACTCTGAGATGTGGTTCTAGAACTTTAGTTACTCAAAATGGAATCTTGCAATCTTATATTCTATTTTTTTCAAAATTGTCAAAAAATTGCAGATATTAGTCTCGCATGTTTTCTTCATGCTCCCATGTAGCATATTCAGGACCATAGAAGTTCCATTGAACCTTTACTAGCACTATGGATTTGTTTATGAGTTCTTTGAATTTCCCATCTATGATGCATATTGGTTCCACTCAGAAATCTCCTTCATGTTTCACCTGGATCACAGTCCAACAAATTATGTGGTTAGGGTAAAGCACAAAATTCTTTAATAATGACACATGAAAAACATTATGCATTCTTTGGCCAGCTTCATAATCTTAGTGAACTTCTTTTTTCGTTCACTTTAAAAAAAACATGTTCTCTCACTCTAAAATCTCTTAAAGCTTTATTCTTGTCCACATAAATTTTCTGTCTATCTTGGGCATCTTTTAAATTTTGCTTGATCTTTGTCATATGCTATTCCATTTCCTTCAACAAATTTTTCCCAACAACAACTCGGTCTGCTGGATTATCCCAAATCACTAGTGTATTACACTTCCTTCCATACCATGCTTCAAATGGAGTCATTTTTAATGAGACTTGATACCCATTATTATTATTATTAGTATCTTCCCAATTTGATGACTAGTCCATCACATACATTCTAAGCATGTCCTCAATTATTATGTTAATCCTCTTTGTTTTCTCATCTGACTCTAGGTGATATGTTGTACTAAGATTTAAATTTGTCCCAAAGTCTTTGAAAAAAGCCTTTCGAAAATTGGATTTAATCTTTGGGTCTCTCTTTGAAACTATTGCCTTGGGCACCCCATGTAGTTTGGCAACTTCCTTCATGTAGATTTTTGTAATATTTGTTTCCTTGTGTGTAGTCTTTACTGGAATATAATGTGTTGCCTTAATTAATCTATCAACCACCGCCATGATGCAATCATACTACTTCACTATTCTAGGAAGATTAGTAATAAACATTGTGACGATTTTCCAATTCCATTCTGGAATGAGCAATGGTTATAACAACCTTGTTGGATTTCTATGTTTAGTCTTCACCTTCTAGCACTCTAGACCTCTGACTATGTATTAGCCACTTCTTTCTTCATTTCAGGCCAAAAATATTGACTTCTTACAACTGCAATTGACTTCTAATATCCTAGGTGCCCAGCGTACGACACATTGTGCATTTCCCTCAACATTGTATTTTCAGGTCACTAGTATTTGACACATATATTTCCTATATGCATGAGTGTTCCATCCTCTTGCAACTCATAATATTCAAATTTTTGTTGTAAATTTTTTAGCTGTAATGTTTCTTTTATTGCAAAATAGTGTTGATTTGAATTTGTTGTTGCAATAATTTTATCTTTCAGATTAGTCATGTACATGTTAATGGCTACAATATGCATTTCATGAGCTCTCCTACTAAGTGCATCAATCACTTGATTATATTTTTCTTTGATGTGCTTAATCTCAAATTCATATTCACTAAGGAATTCCAGCCATTTTGTTTGTTTGGAATTTATTGTGGGCTATCCAAACAAATGCTTAAGACCATAGTGGTTTGTCTTTAGCTAAAATTTCCTCCCCATGAGATAACATCTCCACATTTTTAATGCATGAATAATGACTCCTAATTTTAGGTCATGTGTAGCATAATTTCTCTCATGTTGTTTTGATCTTCGAGACTCGTAGCATACCACGTGATCCTTTTGTGTGATGAATCCATCGAGCCCTTCCTTGCACGCATCAGTGGACACAATGAAGCCTTCATCTGGATATGTAATCTTTAATATTGGTGCACTTGCCAAGATGTATTTTAGTTGTTGAAAGCTCTCTTCACACTTGGGAGTCCATTCAAATTTCACTCCCTTCTTTTGCAAAGAAGTGATTGGGCTTGCAATATTTGAGAATCCTTTTATGAATCTTTGGTAATAACTAGCAAGGCCCATGAATGATCTTGCATATGTCACATTTCTTGGCGCTAGACATCCTCTAATGGCCTTTATCTTCTCGAGATCAATCGTTATCCATTATGCGGAAATTATATACCCCAAGTAGTGATTCTTCTTTTGATAAAAGATGCACTTACTTAACTTATAATACAATTTATGCTCTCTTAAAACTTGCAACACCATTCTTGAATGTTGCTCATGTTCCTCCTTTGTCTTTGAGTAAATTAATATATAATCCAGGAACACAATTACAAATGTGTTCAAGTATTCCCCGAACACTTTGTTCATCAGGAAAATAAAAACAATTAGGGCATTTGATAGTCCAAATGGTACTACCGTGAATTCATAATGTCTGTATTGTGTCCTGAATATTGTTTTGTTGATGTCTTCTTCCTTAAATATCCTCTCTTGATGATAATCTAATCTTAAGTCAATTTTGGAAAAAAATCTTGCTCATTTCAATTGATCAAATAAGTCATTGATCATTGGCAAAGGATATTTGTTCATTATGGTGACCTTATTTAGTTGTCTGAAACAATACACATCATTAAGGTTCCATATTTCTTCAAAAAAAGAACTAGGGCACCCCAAGGTGACACACTTCTTTAATGTGTATATACTCCTTTAACAATACTTCAGGTTGCATTTGCAACTCCTTCAATTATGGTGTGCCCATTTTGTATGGTGTCTTGGACACTGTGACATCTCCTGACACCAAACAAATAGAGAAATCAATGTCTCTCTTTGGTGGAAATCCTGGGATTTCCCCCTAAACATCTTCAAAATCCCTCAAGACTAGATGGTATTCAATACTTTCCACTTAAACTTTGATTACCTCTCCCATATGGGATGCAAAATCTGACATCCCTTCCTGAAACTATTTTTCAACTACATAGCTGAAATTTTTCTAACAACAACAACTCTTGGAATGTCTTGAACCTAGCCTTGCTTCCCTTCTTCATCAAGACATGTGATTGTCTTGTTGTAACATTCTAGGACAACATGGTGTTTTTCCAACCAATCCATGCCAATTAGACAATCATATGAACCCAATGGTATGATGTTCACATCTACCTTTGTGATGAGTCCATTCATGTCTATTGGACCATATTTAACTATCTCAACTGACCAAGATTTCTTATGCTTACTCATTTATAAGCGAAATCTTTCAACAATGTTAGAGTTTATATAACTATAGCTATTTCCAAAATCAATTAAAATTTCTATGGACTAGTTATCACTCGTACCTTCCACTTCAATCATGGGGGATTGATATTGTTCTTGCTTGTTGTCCAAGGCTTCATAAATCCCTAGCATGTTTGCTCCATGTCTTCAACTGTTTGTCATTTTGAATGTTGTGGACAGTCCTCATTCTTTCACCTTTGTGAGAGTAGCCCCTATATAAGTAATTTTCCACACATCCCAACATTGTACAGGTTGATGCCTTGGCCTTTTCCCAAATGAATCTATAGTCTTGTGCTCATTTTGGGTTGATTGACCTTGTTGATCTTCTTAGACCTTGCTCTTGAAAAATGGTGGCTTAAAACCTTTCTGCCTTTGATCCTTTTTACCTTTCATCTTGTCATTTGAATCTTTTTGGAAGACCGACCTTTCTCTGCTTTGCTCATAAAGATGTTTTTTCTCTCCTTATGGCTTCCTTCAAAGTCTTGGGGTTATCATATTGGATCTTGTTGTTAGAATATGATGGATGTGTTTGTTTAACCATAGACAATATCACTATTGTCACCCAACCATAGGCCGAAGCCACCCTCGAGCACCTTAACCTTAGAATCATTCTTGAAGCAAACCCTAGGCTAGATAGCCAAACAAGATAGCACACCTCTCTCCAAGGATAGTGCACCAAACAAGAGTAACAAGAGTTGATCAAAGAGTCCAAACCATAACCAAGAGAGAGTCCAAGCCAAAACCAAAATCTTCTATCTGCAACAACTACAACAACAACTCTCCTCCAAACTTGCGCACAAACTGACCAATTGCAGTGCACACAAGTGTTGCTTCTGCAGTTCTGAGAATGCCTGTCAGAATGAAAATTGGCCTCCTATATTTATACTAAAACTGACAAATTGCATTGGCCGGCTTCTCATTCTGGGTGTCTATTTACTTAGTATATAATATTTCCTTTAGCCGACTTCTTTTCTTGGAGGCTAATAACCTAATACAAATTATCCTCTTGAGTCGACTGTCTTCTAGGGTTATTAGCCAACTAATCAAGGTTTCTTCTTGCTTCCTGAAATATTATATTCTCGTCAGGTTTACATGTGGAGGTAAATACCTCCCACAACTACCATAATATCAACACTCCCTCCTAGCCAGGGAGGTATTTGAAGGTAATGGTTTTGAGCACAAACATACCATTTACCCGGTAGCATCAACATAGTCGTATAGACTATTTCATGACTAGATAATGAGCACCATCATCACTATCAGTATCATCAACTGCATCATTTCTCGAAACCATACTCCATCTGAGTAATCAGACATTATGGCTTCACTCCTTATGGCTTCCTTCAAAGTCTCGGGGTTATCATATTGGATCTTGTTGTTAGAATATGATGGATGTTCTCGTTTAACCATAGACAATATCACTATTGTCACCCAACCATAGGCTGAAGCCACCCCCGAGCACCTTAACCTTGATAAAGAATCATTCCGGAAGCAAACCCTATGCTAGATAGCCAAACAAGATAACACACCTATCTCCAAGTATAGCGCACCAAACAAGAGTAACAAGAGTTGATCAAAGAGTCCAAACCATAACCAAGAGAGAGTCCAAGCCAAAACCGAAATATGTTATCTGTAGCAACTGCAACGACAACTCTCCTCCAAACTTGCGCATAAACTGGCCAACTGCAGTGCGCACAAGTGTTGCTTCTGCAGTTCTGAGAATGTTTTCCAGAATGAAGATTGGCCTCCTATATTTATACTAAAACTGGCAAATTTCATGGGTCGACTTCTCATTCTGGATGTCTATTTACTTAGTATATAATATTTCCTTTAGCCGACTTCTTCTCTTGGAGGCTAATAACCTAATACAAATCATCCTCTTGAGTCGACTTGTCTTCTAGGGTTATTAGTCAACTAATTAGGGTTTCTTCTTGCTTCCCGAAATATTATATTCTCGTCAGGTTTACACGTGGAGGTAAATACCTCCCGCAACTACCATAATATCAACACTTCCTCCTAGCCAAGGAGGTATTTGAAGGTAATGTTCTTGAACACAAACATACCATTTACCCGGTAGCATCAACATAGTCATATAGACTATTTCATGACTAGATCATGAGCACCATCATCACTATCAGTATCATCAATTGCATCATTTCTCGAAACCATACTCTATCTGAGTAATCATACATGATGTTGGATAAGTCACTCACTCCACAGAGTGACACAAGAACCATTCTTCTAATCCAGATATGTGTCCTAGAAGAATAAATGTCATGAACCATTTTTCGTTTGGGAAATCTCTGTCCATTGATCATCCATCTAGTTGATAATCATTTCCAACACTACTAATAGTCTTCAAGGCAATTGGAAAAATGGCATTCAATAGAACACAACTGTGTCTATCCATAGTAGTACACAACTACAATCCAGTGGTACACAATCAGTAGCACAGAGATACTTGATCAGTGACATATAGTCACAATCAGTGGAACACATCCACCACAGTAATATACATCTACTGTCCGGAGACATACAATGTCCATAACAATCATATCATCTGATATCAACCTGCACACAAAATATTGTTATGATATAAACTGAATCATCTGGGCCATTCTTCCACTCACATCTGTGAGATTTGGAAGAGCATCTGCCCTCAGAAAGTCAAACATCAATGATGATCTATCCGGACTAATCTTCTCAAGAAAGGAAGAATAATTGTCCTGATTTCTGATCCTGGACCATTCCCTATCCGGGCCATTCCTCTGGCACTAAACAAAGTGCAACCTGGAGAGAATAAGTCTGCCCTAGGGGATGCCTGTCCCTAATTGATGAACCTGGACCATTCACCTATCTGGGCCATTCCTCCGGCACTAAACAAAGTGCAACCTGGAGAGAATGAATCTACCCTAGGGAATGACTGTCCGGACCATTTCCTAAGGAAAAGAATGTCCTACACCAACCTCCAAAATGAACCATTCTTCGAAACTACTCACAACTATGAGCTTTGAAAGAATGATTGTCCAGCGAGGTGGACCAGTCTTCTTGAACACTACTGAGAGTGGCCATCAAGAAGAGAGATTGTCCTAGACCATTCCCTATGTTAACCACAAGGGGAATCATTGTCTATGGTACATCAACAATCCATCAAACCATTTTCATTACAAAAATGTTTGTTTGATCTAGACCATTTTTCGAACTGAAAAATGCATGTCCGTCAGAAATCTCAAACCACTTTCCGAACTGGAAAGGAACTGCTCATCCTGGACCATTTTTTGAACTGAAAAATAACTGTTCATAAGTCAATAACACATTAGTGCTCCCTCCCAACCTGGGAGTCATCTCTTCCTTCTTCAATAAGGAAGTCGTCTCCACGAGCTCCAGCTTGAGTATGCAAATTCTTTCATCTTGGATAGAGGATTTACCAAAATGTATGCTTATCTACTCATCTGTGGAGATATATATTGGAGAACCACCTTCTCTTTTCCAGACTTCATCACGGAGAATGTAATGCTTGATCTCAATGTACTTCGATCTTTTTGGAACACTGGTTTTCTCTGAAGGCTTCATATAGCTCTGATCATTACAGTATATCATAGTTGAATTCAACTCCTTTGTTTTCTGCTTGCTCATAACATCGTGGCAAGGCTCAAACTGGAACATATCCATGTGGCACTTCTGCTTTCATCACGAGATTTTTTCATGGATTAGAAATCCATCATCCTGGACTTCTGAGTAACCATTCTGACTTTTATCATAGAATATTTTCACCATGCTTATGTTGTGCATGAGAAGCTTTGCACCAAGTTGTTTGAGTCCATACAAAATCTTCTTTCATCTCTATACAAGGGTCTCTTTTTGGTATACCTCAAAGCCTTGAGGTTTCTTTACATATGCTCTTTGTTCAATTATTCTGGAGAAAAGTCTTTGCATTAATCTAATGTCAATTCCAACCCATGGATATTGCAGACGATATAATGGCTCATGTAGAGGTATATTTGGTTTACTAGAACAAACAATCATCATACTCTTCTCCCTCCATCTGGGAGAACCTCTAGTTTTAGATCTCGCAATGCTTACATTCACGAGTCTTCCATACACTGTTCTTCATCTCAACTTTCATTTCCTCTGCTTGATTGCTTTTAGTGAGTTCAGATCATGCTAGTAATCTTGTGATCCTCGATACAATGACTGATTGTTTTGACTTTTCTTTCTCTCTTGGAATCTTCATGTTCTTCCTCGTGTTTCTCTTTAACTCTTAGGTCCATGGAGTTTTCTATAGATTCCATACCCTAAAGATTCCAACTTCTTCATTTCATCATAGGATCATGGATGTGGATGGACAACCATGGATACTTTATTATCTTCAATGGATCATATTGTTTAGAATTATCTCCCTCCTAATCCTTGCTTCATGCATGAATGCATGCTCTTCTTTTGAAAATATATAATCGGCTCCCTCCATCTAGGAGATTCCACGCTTCCATCTACATCCTTGTTGCCTTCTGCAAAGTGTCACAAATATTTTTCCAATTTCCTCTTGATTGTTGACTTGTTTTTGTCTTTACTTCTTCTAGGTTTCTTCAAGATTGATTCTAATTTCAACTTATCTTGCAGTTGTTACTTATGCAATGACTTCCACATGAATTATTACTAGGGGTTGTTGATGTACTTCATCCTTTCATGTGTATTGTCTGAATTGTAGTCATTGTGATAGTAATCATTTTCTTGTTGTTCTTCCATAGGTATAGTTTCTCTTGAACATATTGTCTTCTAGAAAATAGATATGCAATATATGTACAGAAAACATGGTGTAAACAAGAACTATGAAGTGTATTGTTACTTTGTCTTAGAAGAAGTTTGTTTTGTCCTACTTGGATTTCTTTGAGGGTTCCCTTTCTTCGGCAACTGATGCTTCGTGTGTTTCCTTCATTTTATTTAAATCAGGACAATGATTCTTGTAGTGACCATACTTTCGACAATTGAAGCATTGTATTCTTGACATATCTTTCTCTTGATTTGGCTTCTTCCTGGAGCCAAACTTCTTTTTATTCCTGAAATTCTTGAACTTTGTTGTGAAGGCTTGATCATCGTATTTCTTTTGGGGTTTCTCTTTTGCATTGATCCTTGATTCTTCTTGTGCACAACAAGTCCAAAGTTCTTCAAAAGTAGGATACTCCTTCCTTGTGTTCATGCTTGCGGAAAATGCATCCCATGTCTTGGGAAGACCATTGAGTACTATATTTACCAGATCCTTCATTGAGATGATTTCTTCAATATCTTGTAGTTTATCTCTTAATTGAGAGATCCTCACAAAGTATGATGTTATGTTGTCATCATCATTCATATTCATGTCACGGAGCTCATTCTTCAGACTCATTACTTGTCCAATGTTTCTAACTAAGAAGAGGTTTGTTAGGGCATCACACATCTTCTTAGATGAATCAATATGAGAGATGTAGGGTATCAAGTAGTATTTTATAGAATCCACTATTATACTCATAGCATTGATGTCATTATCTTTGAACTTCTCCAAAACTGCAACGTTCTAAGGTTCCTTCTCTTTTCCTTCTTCAAACTTTGGTTTCACGATATTTCCTTTCACGATATCCAACACTTTATTCTTGGCAAGGATGAGATAAATCCTTGTCTTCCATGCTCTAAAGTTAGAAGCCTCTTCTAACTTGTTTTCTAACTTCATAGAGTAAGTCGTGGCTGCTCTGACTTGGTCAACCCTATATTTGACCAAAAACTCAAACTTGACGTCTTAGCTTGTTGAGACTACCAAAAGGTGCACTAGGCTAGGCCACACTAGTCTATCTGGAAATTAGGTAAATCCCTTCACTTAAGGTGCCTCAACGAGAGGGTTAGGGTTTCTGCAACTATACCTGCTAGTAACCCTAGCGACAATGCTTTAGTAACTGCTCCTGCTAGAAACCCTAGTGGCAGTTCTTCAACAAGCTTAGTATCCTTATGGATATGCTCCCTTCTAGTGGTTAGACTAAATGAAGGAGGTGTGGGCCCATAACCTGTTAGAATATGATGGATGTGCTCATTTAACCATAGACAATATCACTATTGTCACCCAACCATAGGCCAAAGCCAGCCTCGAGCACCTTAACCGTGACAGAGAATCATTCTGAAAGCAAACCCTAGGCTAGATAGCCAAACAAGATAGCGCACCTCTCTCCAAGGATAACGCACCAAACAAGAGTAACAAGAGCTGATCAGAGAGTCCAAACCATAACCAAGAGAGAGTCCAAGCCAAAACCGAAATATGTTATCTGCAACAACTGCAATGACAACTCTCCTCCAAAATTGCACACAAACTGACCAACTGCAGTGCACACAAATGTTGCTTCTGCAATTCTGAGAATGCCTACCAGAATGAAGATTGGCATCCTATATTTATACTAAAACTGACAAACTGCCTAGGTCAACTTCTCATTTTGGGTGTATATTTACTTAGTATATAATATTTCCTTTAGTCGACTTCTTCTCTTGGAGGCTAACAACCTGTAAATGTGTTGACCTGTACAAAATAGATCTAGCTAAACAATGATACACACATTTGCAGAGAGAATTGGAAAAGAAGAAGAAGGAG
This sequence comes from Picea mariana, assembly GCA_032191745.1. Lineage (NCBI taxonomy): Eukaryota > Viridiplantae > Streptophyta > Pinopsida > Pinales > Pinaceae > Picea > Picea mariana. Next base: position 2,289 of record JASDQU010337265.1, on the reverse strand, counting down.
AGAAAGAATGGAAAGAATTCTCATTAATCGTTGTGAATAATGAATAATTTACACATGATATACTCTATATAAATCAATGAGTTTGACTTGAGGTGAACCGAGTCGCCATAGTGGTGGTCTAGAGTGATCTGGACACACACCAGCAGTTACGGG
>JASDQU010337261.1:0-12579 GCA_032191745.1 Picea mariana | reverse complement strand
TTTTCTTTTTTCTTTTCTTTTTTCTTATTCTTTTTCTTTTCTTTTTCAAATTATTTGCAGAATGAAAAATCATTTGTCAACAAAACACTAGAGACAGATAATATTCCAATCACCAGTTGATCCTATAACTTATAGGGTGATAACACGACCCACAGCCTTTCGTGATCAGACGGTCCTTCTCTCATCGGGAGTTTGTGTTTCGCGATTTTGAGTATCGTGATATCGGAGGTTGGAGCACCTCCTTTCTTTGACTTTCCAGTCAGCGAAAAGATGATCTGTGACCACGTGTCCTGCTCGAAGATGGACGGTCCTCCTGCTTTCAGGATTTTATAAGCCCACTTCACCTTGCACTTTAAAGAACGTGTAGGTTCTCCTAGATTTGATGACGATCGGGCCCCATGCTCGGATCTAATGCTCGAGATCCTTTCTCTTCTACTGTGCGCTCCTTCCTTTCTAAATTCTGGAATTCCTTAGGAACTCTCAGCTAACCACCGTGCAGCTGCTTCTCTCGGTCTTATGGATTTAAGTTTGACATTAATGAAAAAACCAAGCCCTATGCAAACTAACCAACACATGATTCATTCCTTTGAAAATGTCTGCATAATTCTTATCCTTCTCTTCATTCTTCATTTCTAGCAACCTGGAACACTTCTCTTCAACTTTCATTACTAGTTGTGTGGGGATTCCTTTATCTTTGATGTTCTTGCTAGGATTGGTATCTGCATCTTTTTTACTTGAGGTCTCACCAGTGTATCCAAGACTTGTTTTATTTAATGGTTACCTTTGATAGCTAACAATATCTTCTAGTACTTGAGAGTTCTTCAAATTCTTGTTGAGCTTGTTAACTTCAACCCTTAAAGTCACAACTTCTTCTTCAAGATTCTCACAATATTCTTCCTTCTTCATCCTATGGATATTCATAACTTATTTTGCTTTATTTTCTTCTTCAAGTTGGGTCTTCAAGGAGATGATTTCTTCTTCAAATCTTCTTTCTTGTTGATTAAATTTTGCTTTAAGCTTGTTTAAGTCCTCAGATCTTTCCTTAAGATGACTTGTCGAAATTTAATCTCTCTTCTCTACTTCCTTTCTTTGTGATGTTATTTTGGTTTCCAAACTTTGTTTCTCTTTCAACTGATCCTTGAGAGTTTCTTCAATCACTTTGGCTTCTTCCAACTGATATTTTAGGTTTATGATAATCTCCTAGGCTTCTTTAGAATTTTTGTTAGAGTCTTGAGAATCCTCTTTTAGCTTGATCAATTCTTCCTTGAGTGACTTGTTTTTCTTATTTTCTCTATTTAGCCCACTTAAAGAATTGATTAGTTCAGCCTCAAGATCTACTACGCCTACTTCATAGTCTTTTTCTTTTGGATCTGTCTAACATGATTAGCATCGTTCTTCTTGTTCTCTCTCAATATTTTCTTCATCTTGATCAACATGCTCTGGCTCTGTGATAAGAGGAGTTTTATTATAGTAGAGATTATGTAGCTTATCCCAAAGCTCTTTGGATGATGAATATTGTCCCACTTTGTCTTTTACTGAATCATGTAATCCTTCCAGGATGAAATATATTGTTATTTTATTGTTTCTTTTCAACTTCTTCTTGGTTGTAGTATTCAGTTTCTTTGAAGTGGTGTATCCTGTAACAATTGATTGACAAACATAAAATCCTTGTGCATGTAAAAAGGTTTCATCCTTTTATTCCACATCTCATCATTTTGACAATCTTGGCCATCAAATATTGGTATTCCATTATTTGTTTATATATTATCCATGATCTACCTTCTAGTGGGTAGACTGATTCTTGAAGGACCTGCTCTTATACCAATTGTTGGAATATTCACCAATAATAAGAGGGGGGGTGAATCAGTATTGAGCACTTTTTACCACTTTTAATCAAAGCATGTAACCATCAAGTTTATCAATCAGATATCACTTATGATTGCATTCAATATATCATAAACATATAACCATAAACAATGCATCACATAATATCCATAGATACACAGTACACTAGAGTTTTATGTGGAAACCCAAATGGGAGAAAATCATTGAATGATTTCTTATATATCAAAGATTACATTCATAGGAAGCACTAAATTCTGAATTTTCCAACACCAACTGGAAGGAGGCTCCAACCTAAAGGAAGATACAACTCCTTGAATTCTCCAACTCCAACTGGAAGGAGGCTCCAACCCCTTGTTTACAGGATCCAACCTAAAGGAAGCTACAACTTCCTGAATTCTCTAGCTCTAGCTGGAAGGAGGCTCTAACCCCTTGATTTATAAGATTCAATCTAAAGGAAGCTCCAACTCCCTATATTCTCCAACTCCAACTACAAGGAGGGTACAACCCCTTTTCATTGCCACTTCCTTCTGCTCTGAAATATAAGTGTAGACTCAACCTATCACCGACATTGTCACTAATAATCAACCTATCATTGATAATCAACCTGCCATTGTCCCTATTATTGTCTTTGCCACTGTAATTTTCACTATCATTGTCGTTGTGTATGTTTCGTCACTTGGGTGACAGTACTGTAGAGTCGAATATAGGGACCCTAAAGGAAAAATGTCGGAGGGTGTGACTAGAGATGAAATTGATATTCAGAGGGAATGATTACATGCTAGTGTCGATCATATACCTGAAGGGGCCACGCGGGTTTGTGATGACCAAGTACCTGCACACATTAAAATCGAATACCCAATGTGAAAAATATTTGAAGATAAAGAACATATAACAATTATTTGATAATTTTGAACATGAGTATGCGTACCTGGATGTGATGTGAAAAAAATTCTCCCCCTGGGGCAAGTGCAGATGGTGACTTGGGGGTTGTGACTGTGTAGGCGGTGGGACCCTGATCCCGTGGCTAAAGACGAATCAGGAAACAGAGACTCTAAGCTCCTGTAACTAAGTGTGGAAGTTTGGAAAAAGGGACTATATATGGTTGTGGGGCCCACAGTGCCACCTCATTTGTACCTGCTGCAATAGTGAATTGACAAGAGTATTTGGAGGAGTTTCTGAGATTACGGGAGTTCGAACTGACCGATCCAGGATTTACGAGAGTTAGGTTAGTGGTGCCATCTTCTTGCATAGTAGCTAGTTTCTATTTTTTTGGGTAGGGGTCATACGGAGGGCCATACTAGAGCATTTGTTAGGGGTGGGCCCACTAATGCATGGGAGAAGGAAGGATACCCACACTGAGATGCGTGGGTAAAATTCCATCTCCCACGCATGATGTGTGGTTGTGTTGAATACTATCGTACATGGGGGCACGTCGATGGGAAAATTAGGTGCGCATGTGATGCGCGCTTGTTCAAATTGCAGTTGCACACTGTGCACATTCGTTTCTTAGACAGTTGTGCATTAGTGCGCATTTGTGTAGAGAACAGGTGTGCATGAGTGTGCACCTGTGAGTGTGATAGTTGCGCATTGATGCACATTTGTTTCTCCTACAGTTGTGCATTGATGCGCAGCTGTGCGAAGAACAGGCATGCATATGTGCACACATGTGGGGGTGACAACCGTGCACTTGAGGCGAAGCTAAGGGGTTTTATGAAAACTTGAATTTGTTGGTATTTTTTCTAACTGATGATTTTTGACCAAGTGTTTTCTGTTTGAATGCAGGTGATCAATTTATTATGCCAATCCACTGGAGGGAGTGAGACTAGGAGTGCCTCCGGGAGGCAGTGAGAGAGGAGTCGAGAGTTCGGAGACTCTTAGCAGCCTGTGGGTTTCTCAAGTTCTTCAACTGCCCATTGATATGATCACAGGAGTACCTACTTCAATATATTATTTCGATGTGGAGCATTGATATGCAGTGCTTCATTGTGCGGGGACAGCAGGTGACATTCTTAGTGGTTGAGGATGTGTATTTTCTGATGGGGCTCCTCTTTCGAGGGATGGCCCTGCCTGGTGATCCCCAGTTGCCAGGAGATGTGCGGTTGATATACTTCGCATGAGATTGTTGTTCGGGGCTGAACCCGATGTCAAGTTCAGTTCTCTGTATTGAGGCAATGGATGTTATCTTGCATCAGTGCATCACGGCTATGATTGTGAGGATCTATGGATCCTTAGCTACTCATCGGATCAATGGTGGTCAGCTGAGGATTATGCATAGGGTCCTTGATGGGGATTTTTTCACATGGGGCTTGATGTTGCATGTCAAGATGATGGGGAAGATTCACTAGTGTTGGACCACCGACTCCGGTGATTTTTCGTTTGGATCTATCTTGGTGGCATGGTTTCTGGAGAGAGTGCCCATGTTGCACCCTAGAGTTTTGTTGCCGGCTGCAGGGTCATAGGAGCCATGACTGATGTGGTGGGCTCAGATTTTGGTACAGAATAAAGGGGGAGAGGGTGGCCACTATTTTATGGCCACGTTGGCGTGTGTGTGGCACCATATGCCACAAATTATACTACGATTCCCATATGGTCTGATGGATTTACGGCATGACCCAGACATGGTGTTGCCTCCTGTAGAGGTTTGGCACCAGAGAGGTATGTTGGTGTGCTTATGTTTTGTGATTTTGATAATGTAGCACATGTGTATATATGTATGTATTTTGATCCTATCTTTGTTTTTTTGTTTTCAAATGTGTGGCTGAGAGGCGGAGGTAGTTGGAGATTCATCTCACCAGGGGCGAGTGAGACCATTGTGGGTGGAAGAGCGGCGTCAGAGGGATGAGGCTGGTGCGAGGCGAGCAGATGAGGTGAGGGTTTGTCAGAGACGTCGGTTTGATGATCCAAGTGCAAGGCTCTGCAAGTAGAGTCCGATGGGGGGATAGATGATCTCCGACGTTGATTGGAGATGGTTTTGTGTGGTGTGCCAGAGGGAATTTGGTCCCACATTTAGGATGAGCGAGTCATGGAGTAGTGTGTAGGTGGAACTATAGAGTGGCAGACCTTGATTCGCAAAGCATCTGTAGCGGGGGCAGCGATGACTGGGTGACTACCCCCTGGACATGGAGGGCCCTCAACTGGTGGGGAACCTCCTTCTGATAGAGGACTTGGTGGGGGAGCTCTAGGGGCACCATGAGTGTCGGTTATGTATTTTTGTATTTATATAGGCCTCCGAGCCCATTTTATACAAGGTAGTTTGACACACATTTGTATAGGGTAGGGGGTACCCATTTTTTACCTATAGGGGTGAGGGGGCTCACTGGCCTACGGGAAATGTATGTATTGTTATTTTTTGTAAATAGTTATGGTACTTTTGATCGACATATATATATATATATATATATATGGATACATATTTTGAGATCGTTTGTAATGTTTACATGTGTCGATTTTGTGATGTTCTTTTATGATGTCTAATCTATATGTTGTGACCGATGTTTGAGGACTTATGTATATGTGATGATGTCTTGATGTGATGAATGCCAATCTAACATTAGGTTATCCATGTTATCTACTATTTGATTAAATTGTTGTGGAATATGTGTAAATGTAATTGAATCAAAATTTAGAGATAAGAGTCTAACTTGCAAGTATTTGGGAAAGAGGCAAGGATCACGGACACGATATACGTTGTTGAGATGCAGGACGACAAGTTGGGAATCTAACAAGACGCTAAGGTGACGAATGTGGCGGTGACTAGCCTCAGAGAGGAGACCAATAACGGCGGTGTATTCTACTTGGTTGTTGGTTGTTGATCCCAAACATATGTTGCTTGAGTGGAGTAGTTCATGTGAGGGTGTATAGAGGGCCCAAGTGGGCGAAGCAAGATTCTGTATCCAGCGGATAGCTCCATCAGGATAACTGATGTGGTAGGCCGATGGAGGATGCATCTTTCAATAACACAAATGGTAGATCAAACATGAGGAGTGGAGGCGAAAAAAGAAGACTAAAAACTCTACAAATGTGTACGAAGAAAAATCCTAGTGTAGAATGACTATGGTCAAGCATAAAACCTCTTTAAGTACAACCCATTGATGGGTTCTTTGACAGGATATCCTTCTAGAGAGGCCAGGATGTATGTGACTTTAGTGAGGCAATGTTGAACAATGTAGGGTCCATTCCATAATGACTCAAATTTCCCATGGCTGAGAATATCATGAGTGATATCCTAAGCTAGGATGAGATCTCCTTTGTTGAATGAACGAAGGTTGGCATGGCAATCAAAGGTGGCTTTGGACCATATTTTAGTTTTCTCGTAAGGAATATCGATGATCTTCATCCAATGACTCGAAGTTCAGCAAGCATTTCTCCATTGGAGAAGTGTCAAGTAATAACTCGATGGTGGTGCGCAACGTGGGAATTTCACACTCGATGGGGAGGGTGGCTTTGATCCCATGGACGAGATGAAATGGTGTAAAACCAATGGCATTTTTTACAGCCATGTGATAAGCCCATAATGTTGAGAACAACATATGATGCCAATTGGTCTTATGTTTGTTGACCATGCATTGCAACATAGTTTTGAGGACTTTGTTAACAGCCTCAACCTGTCCGTTGGAATGAGGATAATATTGTGAGGCAAACTCATGGGAGAAGCCTAACCTTGAGGAGAGTTCGATGAAAATCTCATTCTCAAAGTGTTTACCGTGAACGGAGACTAATTGTAGTGGAACTCCAAAACGGGTAATGACGTGGTTGAAGAAAAAATGTGTTGTTGTGTCAGCGGTATTATTGAAGGTAGGCATGGATTCGGCCCATTTGGTGAAGTAATCAACTACCACGATGATGTACTTGTTTCCATTACTAGATGGAGGGTTACAAGTCATGAAGTTTGTGCCCCATTTGTAGAAAGGGTTGGCGGTGATGACTGGATGTAGAAGACTGTGTGGTGCTCATGCTTCGTTTGAATAAAGCTGGAATTTGTCACATCACTTGATAATGTGGATGCAGTCATGAAACAATGTGGTCTAGAAGTATCCTGCTCGAATGATTTTTTGGGCAGTGGACATCCCTGAGAGGTGGACACCACAAGCTCCACTATGAAAATCATTCAGGTCTTTGTATGTTTCATCGATGGTAAAACATTGGCAAAGTATGGTGTCAACCCTACATCGATACAAGATGTTATTGATGAGAAGGTACCAAGGGGCTTGATGGCGAATGCACCGATGATCATCTCGAGAGAGATGAGACCCAAATTTTTTGTGTCTGAAAGTAGACGAGAAGGTCTCCATACCAGGGATCATCTAAGGGGATGTAGAAGAGGTGTTCATCGGGAAAATGTGTAATGATGGGTGAACTTGTGACGTCTGAGGGAAACGTCGTGATGAGTTCGATGAGAATGAGTGATTTCTTGCTTTTGGGAGTTAAAAACTCTAGGTCGTAGTCATGAAGGATGATGATCCATTGGGAAAATTTTCCATTAATTTGTCGTCGACTTAGCAAGTATTGCATGGGGTTAGAATCTTCCATGACTGTGGTAGTGCGAAGAAAGATATAATGCCACAGTTTTTGGATTGCGAGGACAACTGCGAGGGAGATTTTCTCCTCATGATTGTATTTCAGGGGTGGTCTTGAAAGATTTTTACTGATGTAGTAAATAACATGCTCGCGACCATCATAGTTGAATGAGAACTTCTGCTACTGAGACGGCTGAGGCTGATAAGTAGAAGATATAATCACAATCATAGTCGGGAGGACTAATCAAAGGAGCATTGGATAGCACCACTTTTAAATCATCAAAAGCGGTTTGGGCATGTTCATCCCATCGAAATTGGATATCATGACATAGTAAGCAAAGGAAACCATGCGCATGAGTGGCGTAATTGGGGACAAAGCGTCGTGAAAAGTTGGCCTTGCCTTGTAGGCTCTGTAGTTGGCATAAATTCCTAGGTGGTGGAATTTATGTGATAGCTTGGACCTTGAGGGGGTCCATTGTGATGTTGTGTTGGGAGACGAACCCAAGGAGGCATCCAACGATGACGCAAATACACACTTGAGGGGGTTCAATCGGATATTGTATTGGCGACATCGTTGAAAGATGACTCATAAGTCATCTAGATGTTGAGTTATTTTCTTGGATCAAGCAGTGAGGTCCTCCAAGTAAGCGAGAATGATGCGAGCGAGATCATATAAAACGTAATTCATGGCTCGTTGGAACATACAACTGCATTTTTTAGTTCAAAGGGCATGACACGATAAGCAAAAGTAACCCATGGGGTGGTAAATGTGGTTTTATACTGATCTGTTGGGTGGATTTGGATTTGATTGTAACCAAAGAACAAATCCATGAAGGACAAGGCTTCGTGGTCAGCATATTCATCGATAATTTGGTCGATGAAAGGGGTTGGGAAGTTGTCTTTGGGACAAGCATGATTGAGATCATGAAAGTCAGTGCAGATGCGAATAGTGCCCTATTTTTTGTTAACGGGGACGGGGTTGGAGACCCATGAGGTATACGTGATGGGGTATATGAAAACGATAGCACGTAACTTGTCAATTTAGGCTTTGATAGCCACGGATTTGGATGGGTGAAGTGGTCATTTCTTTTGACGGATTGGGGCGAGATTGGGCCATGTGTTGATACAATGTTCGACTATAGAAGGATCGAGGTCAGGCATCTCTGTATATGACCAGGCAAAAATATCACGGTATTCCTGAAAGAGAGCTTTATAAGCTGTGAGTTCCTCAGGGGAGCATGCGGCACCAATGGTGATTTCCTCGGTGATTCTTGGTTTGATGGAAATGTCCATTTTGATAGTGGGGGAAATGTTGGCCATGTTGCCTTCTTCAAAAGCATCGGGGGCAGGGATAGGTTATTAAACCAATATATATGCCCTGATGGAATAAAATCATTGGTCTTGATTGCACATATGGAGGCTTGGCTAGGAGGGTCAAAGGCTTCCAGTGAGAGAAAAATCACTCTGTGATGGAGCAGATTCCATGGGAAATCGAGGGTAGTTAGTTCCTCCAGGATATCTTCGTCGCATTGGAAAATGAGAGAATATAGGGGATCTGGGGAGGTAACATTGGTGACTGTCACCGTGTGATTGCCTTCCAATGGTGAAGACATAGAGGGGAATAGCAACTATGGTGTGATGGTGCACTGGACATAAACCAAATGTCTAGACATTGTGGGTTATAAACTGTGGTCAGGGGTAAGATTTCTTCGAGGAAATGAACCATATAATTGGGAGGATTTGGGGGAACATCCTCAGACAGTCTATCCATGAACCATGGAGGGATGGGAAGTGACTCAGGTTCAGGGGACGTAATTTGAACAGTATCTGGAGAAGGGATAGGGGGAATCACTTGCATCATAGGAGGTGAGGTGGTCATAGGATCTGGAACAAGTTTTATTTGACGACGCGTGTATTCAATGATCAAAGGACACTGATACATGAAATGGGAAAGTGATTCACAAAGAGAGCAAGGGAATCTCATTCATTCGGTGACTGAGTTTGAGACATAATGGATGTCAGTGACGTGGGTACTCGAAGGTGTTTGTGGAGAGGGATCTTGATGAAAGGTTTGGCATACCGTCGTCAACGTCTGTCGAAATTGAGGTAGAGCATGGAAATGATGAGTGTAGTGGTCATACTCTAAACAAATGGCACACGCAAATTTGGTTCACAGCCCTTTACTGCCTGTAGTAGGGGACATTGTGGTAGTACTAGGTGTGCTTGGTGAAGGGATGAGAGATCTAGTTGCTCGAGAGAGTTGGATCAGATTGTGTAACTCAGGGAGGGAAGGACATCTATTGGTGGGGTGTCCCTCTCTTTCCTAGAGTGTGTAGGGAGGCTGAACTCTTAGAGGAAGTGGAGTGGTGGGTTATTTCTTCTTCCGTCTGCCCACAGTCGTAGCGGTGGTGCTGATGATTAGGGGAGAGGGTGGTGCGGCTAGAGTTAGTACTGGAATCTGCATTAGGATTCCCTCTGATTAGGGAGGGAGGGATGGTTGAGGAACCATCGCAGGTGGGTGTAGATACCATACCGGAATGGTGAGCACCATGTTGGGAAAGGTAAGGCTACCTGAAAAGATTGTACTTTTGGTGGGGGGTAGAAGAAGGGAATTTGAGTAATGACTTGGGGGATTGTTTCCCAAACTGGTATTTTCCCCTGGGGAAGGGTGAAATTGGAGACAAGTGGTGTTGTAGGGTTCTTAGGTAATTCCTAAAGTAGAATTTCTTCAACTGGTGGGATGTCGAGGGGTGGAGAAGTCTCAATGGGAGGAATGGTATCTCCATTTTCAGTTCCATGAGAAGATATGACACACACTTGTGTTGGGGAGTGTATGAGTGATGGTGCTCCATGGTATGACCCCAGCAAGGATGGGTCCTTAAAAATATGGGGCCTATATTCATGAGTGGATACATGTCAGAACTAGTGCAGACAAGAGGTAAGATGTTATTGATGTTGGAGGAGTGGTTAGGATCGTAATGTGAAACTTGGTCGATGGTGATGATCTTCTCATTGTGGGGGAACAACATCATTCGAAACATAAAAGAGGCTACTAATTTAATAGTGTACATGTAGCTACATCCAAACAAGATGTTTTAATCGACCGGGGCATCAATAACCTCAATGTCAATAAGGATAGTTTTTCCCTCGAGTTCAATGGGGACATTTTGAAATATCCCTTCAGGGGAGGATGGTCGTCCATCATAAGCTCTCAAAGTGATGGTGGATGGTACCATCTCAGGGGAGTTGAGTTTTTTCCATACAATTTTGGACATGATGCATGTGGATGCACCTTCATCAATGATACATCGATGAACTGTGATGCTCTGAATCTTAACTGGTATCTGGAAAGCTACTAAAGTAGGGAGACAAGGTTCCCCACAATCTAGATCAAATGTAATGAGTCTAGTATTATCTGGGTCGAATTCCCCCAAGGCGAAAAGCAAGGATTTCCGTTGAGTTGGATAGGTTTGAAGGGCCTCCAATACTGACATGGCTATAGGGGACTGTGCCAAGTCATCAACCAAACTGTAATTATGTGTCGCCCTATCTTGAGGGTTGTTGACATTCCCTCATTCAGTGTTAGGGCATGGAATCATCAAGGGTTGTATGGTTGTAGTTGGAGCTGCTTCCGAAGTGGTAGGATTAGATTCAGGGGGCGCATTGTATTGACGACTGCACGTTTGTGGAAGAATTTCTTCTTCGCTAGTTAGGAGGATATTGCGATCTGTGGCATTTCCAGGGTTTTGATATTAGCCCATTTGTGGTGGGGCAGAATGTATCTCATGTTGGGTATTCATCACACCTTGGTGTGGAATAGGGTTTTGCAACACGGTCGGGCGTGGTTTTTGCAAATATTGTTGTGGGGCCTGCTGAGGGGTAGGTGGCACTGGAGGATGTGGCACGTTCATGGATTCTTTTATCCATTTGAAGTCTACAATTTGGGGGCAATGGTGAGTAGAATGACCATGCTCACCACAAAGAGAGTAAGGGAAGTTTGTCCGGAGGTTGTTGTTGTTGTTCCCCCCTTGGAGTTTTTTGTTATTGTCCCCTTAGGGGTTCTAGTTACCCATATTCTGGTTTCCCCCAACAAGTTGGTTTTGTTGGGATTTATTTCCTCCTAGTCAAGGGTTATTATTGTTTTAGTTTTTCTCTTTCTTTTTGGCATTATTCAACTGATGGGTCGATTTTCCATATTCAACTGTTCAAAAATCTGAAATTGTTGAATGGGAGAGGGTTGAACAAATTTAACACCAGCATGTGGTTGTCCATGTGGAGGAGCAACCAGCTATGGAGGACCAGGAAATGGGAAATACGAATTGTTTTGTGGCAATGATCTGTAGTGCGCATAGGAATGCATGGCATCTTCACTAGTGCCCAGGTTATATGTTGAGGTAGAAGGGGCACCTAAACTTAGTTGATAAGTCGAGCGCATGATGGGTGTCGGTACGGGTCCACTCATGGGTGGAGGAGAGAAACAAGATATGGTTGTTGGTAAAGGGGAGGAGGGTAATAAGATGGACCTCCATATATCAGCGGATATTGGGGTGTATTGTACATAGGTGGTGGTTGGATGTACGGGTTGTGGTGTGTTGTGGTACCAATCAATCCATCTGTCACGTGAGACATCCCAGGTTTGTTCTGGCCGAATGGTACGGGTCTCGATGCATCAGGTATTACTGTGTATAAGTAACCCAACTGAACATAAATGAGGTCGTATTGTTGAGCCTTGTTGATGGCTTCCTCTTCGGTTTGGGGGAAGGTGGATGCCACATCTTTGGCAAGTATAGAGACGATTGATTTGAGAAACCAATCGATACATTGTTATTTGGTGGTTTTTTATTTACATAAACTACGTCGTCGATGCCATTCATGAATGTGATCAAAAATATGCGTAGCTGAGGTTTGTTTGCACTCAAAGAGAAATTCTAGACCAATGTCATGATGAAATGGTAGTTGAAAAAAGGCCAAAAATGATTTTGCCAAGGATTCAAAAGTCACGTGGGTCCCTGATTTTTCATCCACATACCATTTGGTTGATGGACCAGTGAGTGTGCATTGAAATAGCCTTAAGCGGATGGAGTCATCCATGATGTTGTTTGAAGAGCGCCATAAGTGGAAGGTCAAGACATGGTTGGCAGGATCTTCCCTCGATTTTCCTTCAAATTTGGGAATGTCTGAAGGTAGTTTGGTAGGCATATTAGGCCATGTGGGGTCA
>JASDQU010337260.1:0-12579 GCA_032191745.1 Picea mariana | reverse complement strand
TCGATCTGGAGTGGTCCAGATGGAGGATTAACCGATGGAATACTGACGGAGGACGATGACGGATCTGGTAAAGTGCCAGTACCATTAACGTCTTTTCCTTTATCAGGGTTACCTGGTGTGTCATATGCCTTAGAGTGAGTGGTTAAATTAACTCCATTAAACATATAAATATGTGCACTCGACGAGGCCTCATCATGAGGATTTCTAGAACTGCCCCCAGGCGAGGGGGTTTGAGCAACCATGGATTGCTACTGAGGAAAAGGATGAGTAAGCACAGCAGGTTGGGACTTTCCTTGGAAAATTTTGGCCACTTCATCGTGATGTGGGAAATCTCGGGTGTAGTGATCGTCACCGCAAATGAGACACGGGAATTTCAACTTCCGTTGTGTTTTCTTTTCGGTAGCAGGCCTTTGATTCTTTGTTTGTTCATTTTTATTCTTTGATATATTCTTTGTTTTCCTCTTACCTCCGGATTGTTGTGAAGGGGCATATTGAACTGCGTTCACCTCAGAGATCTGAGTTTGTGGGGAGGTAGAGGAGGGTGTGAGAAATTGGGAAACAGGTTGAGCTTTGATGGAGCCGATGACACCATCTGCATGTGATGAGGATGATGGTTTAGATGGATCGGTATTAACTCGAGTAGCATTCGAAAGAAAATCATACAAAGTACCAGATTGGGAATAAACCAAATCTAAATATTGAGCCCGAGCGATGGCCTATTCCTCGGTGACTGCACCACCCATCACAACATCGCGAGCGATCGGTGGTAGCATTGATTTCATGAACCATTCCACCAATAGTATGTTGGGGATGGCGGCCTTGATCATCCTCCGTCATCGTCTCCACTCATGAATATGGTCAGAGATATGCACGGCATTAGTTTGACGAAGGGAGGTCAAGATTTCAGTACCCGTTTCGTAGCGAATAGGTAGTTGAAAGTGCGTGAGGAAAGACATGGCAAGGGAATTGAAATCATGAAAAGAAGCACGTGATAGTTCAATATACCACTTTGCTACCAAACCGGTAAGTGTTTGTTGGAAAAGACGCAAATGGATAGAATCATCCATGAGGGAGTTTGATGAACACCACAAATGGAAAGTCATAACATGGTTGTTTGGATCTTCACCAGGGTTTCCGTCAAATTTAGGAATATTAGAAGGAAGTTTAGCTGGGATGGTTGGCCAAACCAGTGAATGAGAAATAGGATCATTAGTTAACTGAGATAAGTCTGGGAGATCCAGAGTCGCAACGAAAGGTAGCTGTCGGTTAATTTGTGAATGATACTGGTGTGGCATAGGAACACCGGTAGGACCGTAAGCTGGGTTAGATGGATAGTTGTGCCCAGTAGGTCCTCCTACATACAGTTGTTTCTAGCCAGGATAATAAGGATTCGATGATGAATGAGAGATGTTTGCATGACCTGGTGGGTTTTGAGCATTATAGGATAGGTGGTTTGCTTTCCCCCGAGGAGGATAGACATTTTTCCCTTGAGGATGGTGAGGAGTAGATCTCGGAGGTGGATACACATTGGACCCATGAGGAGGATAAGACTATGGTCCCGGAGTACTCCAGGTGGTGTTTTGGATGCCACCCGGATAAGATTGTGGGTAAGATGTCCCGGAAGGACCAGGATTGGGTACCCCTCCTAATGGGTTATTATAAGAGTGTCCCCCAACGTGGGGTTGAGTAAAAGTGACTCCTGAAGACACTCTCCAGGGTTGTGAAGGGTTTCCAGCCAACGATGTTTGCCCCCCTGCCAGGGGTGGATTTATGACCGGGGTATGACTGGCAGACGAAGGTTTCCCTCCAAAAGGAGGATGAACAGGGGGCTGTCCCCCGGGAGGGGTAGGCCCGCCATGGAACGGTGGTCCTCCAGGAGGAAAAGGTGTGTTGGATGGTGGTTTCCCTACATCCGGTTGTATTTGGCCAACAGGGATCTGTATTCTCGGGTGAGTAGATGTGATGGGTCCATCATTAGGACGGACTTGTGTTGGTGTAGCAGTAGGGTTAACAACCCGATCGACCAGGTGACTCATGGTTTGACCGGATGGTCCTATTTCACTAGGAGGGTTATCAGGATGGAACGGTTGTTGAAAGGACTCGAAATGTTCATAGAGATTGCGTCCCGAGGGAGTCCTCCAAACAGAACGAGCGGGTGTGGGATTGGTATCTACTGCAGTGCCAGGACGAATAGGAGTCCTGTATTCCTCACCAAAGATGGGTTGCATGGATCCCATATATGTTTCGGTAAAAATCCTCTCTGGTAATCGTGGGACTTCTTCATCTATGACGTTCCCAAGGGAGTCTAAATGAAGTAATAGTGGTTCGAGAGGGGTCACCAAAGTGGGATTCGCAATCGTGACAAAAGCGTCTTCCGGGTTATTTGACAGGGGAGCAATAGCACTTTCAGCGTCAGATGGGTTTTCTACCTCTCTACGGTGGTTGTCTTTGGGGGGGTTAGGAGGTAAGGGTTGATAGCCTTCTGGAGGCAGCCCTTGCATCCTACGTGATCGGCAAAGACCTTAATCGTCCATGGGCTCAATTATGGAGAAAGGCAGAAGACACCGAAAATCTAGAGCCAACTAATCGTAAGAAACAACACACGCTAATAAAAATCTAAGAATCGCAACCAAGAAAACAGGACCTTATTTTGATGACCGTACTAGTTGGTGATGAAATCCAACATCACATGTTCAATTCCAGAAGGGGCGAGGATAGGGTGGAACAGTTACAATGGAGACCTGCTTAACGGACTTACGCCTTGGTGCAAGCTTCCACGCAGTAATTGTGGATTTACCCTCCAAGGAGCCCGAGTGAGTTTGACCAATGTCTGCTCCAGGTACAGTGAGACTTCCCATCACCGTCACCTTGTGGAAGAACCTAAAGATTATAGCTATTAAGATTACCAATTCGTAGTCAGCCCCTAGGCAGGAACAGTCGACAGTCCGATCGGAAAGTACAGGCAGGGTATCAAGCCCAAAATCAACTAGAAGGCTTCCACGCANGCAGACTTATACGATAATTAGATTTACTCTCCCTAACTCAGGATGCTATTATTTACTTTGGAAACTTTGGAGAGTTATGCTCACAACCCTAATCCAAAGTACTGAGCCTAGTCTACTGTTGGTGGAGGATCCTAGCAAAGAAAAAGTTCTAGATAATTTTTAATTAGCGTTGATTTTTATGGCTGTTCTTTACGCAGAAAGGGGTGTATGAAAGTGAAACAGATGGAATTATGACTTAGACCCAAAGAATGCATCGAATATGATAACCAGTCATTTTCTTTCGATGAACGTCTATCTAAGGGGGAGAGAGAGTTCTTTTCACTTAACAAACACAAATACGGAGTGTCCTCAAACGGTTCTTTTCTCAATCAAATCCTGATGTAATGTAAAAACTTTTAAGTGCCTTCTAATATGCACAATCAATTATGGAGATGCTTTTTCATTGTTCGTATATGAATTAAAGATCAATTCAACACAATGCTTGTCTTGCTAATTGTCTTTGTATGAATGAAAATCAAACTAGCACAAGCTAAAGTCATACAAACAATGCACCCTTTCATTGCAATCAAAACGAAAGGCAAAGAAAAGAAACAATCAAAGAGAAAACAAAATCCACACCCAAAAAGCAAAAGTTGAAGAACAATGACCTTGACTCAAATCAAGATAAAGGGGTCTGTAGGCCTTTGATGACCTTCACTAGGGTTTTTACTCAGCTAATGAGGAGAGAAGAACAATGCATAGGTTTCAAACTTCACTCAACAGGAAAAAATCAAATGAAAAAGGTGAAGAAGGCTACAAGATCCAAACAGTAAGGTGCTTATTCTTCAATCAAAAGACAAATGTCAAGGTTGAAAAGGAAGAAAAACTGACTCTCAAGGTTACTCAGCAGAAGAAACACAGAGGAAAAATCAAAAAAATGTAATCCTAGAAAATTTTTAAGCCAAAAAGGGCTGGCGCTCTGTTGCCAAGGGAAAGGAGCGTTATAGCACTCTATGCAAAGCCATTAGGAGAGTTGGTGCTCTATTAACACTAGGACAGGGGTGCCAGGGTCTAAAACTCCAAAAATTGTCGAGAAATCAAAAAAATTACAATTCAATTCAGACAATTATGCTTAGTGTGATGGGGTAGGTAGCCAATCCGCTCATGAAACCAATCAAAAGAGGAGTGAACCAGGTCTGAAACAATCAAGGGATAGAACTAGGTCAATAAGGAGAAATCAAAATAAGAAATTTTGAATTTGAGGCTATCTCCCCAGCGGAGTCGCCAGTTTCTGTTGTAGGAAAATCTCCCTGCGGACAGGTAGATCGCCTCTAAGAGCTTGACCTTAACCCTAGACAGAAAAATGCTTAACATGGACACTGACTTCCTTTCAAATCTATCTAAACTAATACATGAGAAGGAAGGATAACAAAAGTACCTTTTTATCGACGTTTGTCCCTGCACGCTCTGAGCTGCGCTCCAATCCTTTGCTCCTCGCTGAGTTCTGGAGACAAACACGATACGACTACTTCCTACTCCACTGATATTAGCTTGAAAATATATCTATCAATTAATGATAAGTTCATGTAACATCAAACACAAACTAGAAAGAAACAGGCCAAGCGTGTCATATTAATGAGAATAACGACAACAGTACTTACAATCATAGATGCGAATGCGACAGCTTCGTCAAGTCCCCTTCGTCTAACCCTTTCTCGAAAGATCCACAAACTGGCTGGCAGCAGCTTCATTGATCACTTCTCCTTGGCTGATTGTATATTTCCTATGAGATCATAGGTTTCATGCTAGCAATTCTTCCCCCTTTCCACCATCATAGAGCTCTCTTATATAGGTTGGGAGGATCCTAACCTCTTGAGTTATGTTTAGAACAATTTGGGAACCTCCTCCTTAGATCAGGGATCTCTTGATGAAACCAAGAATTTGAGTACAACTACCTCCTAATCTCGAAAGATCATTTCCTTATTTGCCTCACCGGGCTAACAACTGACCCAAATTAGGGAGTGCTCCTTCAAAAGTGGCATCAGAGCACTAGAAAGCTCCCTGAGAAGCTTAAGGGGAGCATCAGCACTTCAAACATGGGCAGTGCTCCTTCAGAGGGGTGAGGAAGCATTATAACGCTCCCTGAGGCCTTATAGGGGAGCGCCAGCGCTCCTAAGGCTGTTTCAGGGGAGCATTCACCCTCAAAACTCTTGATTGAAAGCCCTCTTCAAGTGTTAAGAGTTATTTGACTCCATTGAACCAGTTCTCCTTCTCCAAATCAAGTACATAAGATGTTTTAAGTGCCTCCTTAGTGTTTTCATTATGGCAACATGATTCAATAACATTTGCGACACTTGTAACCAACTTGCGACACTTGTGAAAGTTGTAAGGAAGTTGCGACACTTGCGACAATTGAGAGGAATATGCGACACTTATCCAGTTGAGTAATTTTGATGTGTAACAACAGGGATAAACCCTACCCTTGCACAACATGCTTGGTTATATAGGTCTATCAAGTTAATAGTGAAAGAAAATGTACATACTCCATTTTACTCAGGAATTCAACCATTCATTCTATAATTCACATTTATCATTTAAACTAGAAAACAACACATTTACATAATTGAGAATATATCAAAAATGTCAATTTAAACACTTCTTTGTTCAATTAATGTGTCAAACTGGCCAACTGAATGAGAGAAGAAACCTTTCCTCCCAACCTCAGGCTATGTTGTAGAGTGCCTTCCTACAACATGTTACCCCTATGCCAATCCATGATATAAAAAGGATATTGATTCAGTTGAGTGCCAAGTTAAATGTTCTAAGAAGGTTACTCTCCTTCACTCCACTCACAACAATAGAAGTTGCCCCCTTCCCACTAAGCTTAGGACCTCCATGGGTTTATTAGGCACCTTTCCAACTCAATCTCCTCTACACAAGGGATTCTCTTCTTTTCTATACATTCCCTCGGTGACTTCCCCTCACCAATGTCGGTTTCTTTCTAGTAAGTACCAAATCGTGACCTTCTATTGCTCTAATCTGGATTTGGTTCTTCTCCGTTCCGGGATGACCATTAATCTTTTGGGAAATATTTCTATTTTCTTTAAGAATAACTTCATAATTTATTAATTACTCATATAAATGTGTGTCACTCTCCTTCTCACCACTTCACCCAACCAAGGGTATGCAACTCATTGTGTTCTATATGGTTCCTTATGAGAACCTGTCCACATCTCCTCAGGTGTCTGTAATTTTCGTGAGTGCGTTCCTTCCTACTCTGTATGGCTTCTTTCTCCACTGTTTTTTTTAGTGTGTGTGTTTGTGGTGTTTTTCCACCTTTGGCCTCTTCTTCCACCCATTCCTTGGGATTCACATGGCTGGTGTCAGATGCGACCTCCAATCAACGATTCAAATTCAAAGGGGAAATCCAAGGGTGTCCTTTCTTCAAGTTTTTCAGTTGAGATTTTCCTCTTCAATAATTATGTCTGTAAGTAGTTATAACTTATTCAACCACCAATCCTTCTTCCCATAACTAGTTTCATGGATCCATAATGACCTCCCAGCCTTTAATTCCCACAGGTGTATAATTTAAAATCAAATTCTACAGCAACTAAAATCTCGAGCTACTCTCGATTATTATACAGTCCCAAAAATCCTCCTCCAACAAAGTTTTTTTTCTCTATTATTCACATCAGTCAAAACCAATCAGAACAGGGCATTAAACTCCACATATTGACCAAGTGCTTGAAATGCTACACTTATCTCCTAATCGTTTAAACTCCAGAACTTAACCTCACATGACCAAATGCTCAAACCGAGGGCTTATCGGATGTCAAGATCTGGGAACCTTTCCAAGGTTCAAACTTACTCTTTGAATGAGTCCATTTTAGGTGTTTTAACTCATGAGAAACTTTTCAATGCAAATCATTGATCAAGGTTCCAAATGGGTGGTTGGATCCACTTCGGTATATTGACATCAGATCAACGATGTTTCTCTACAATATGTTTCAAAAAATTTCCCAATCCGATATGATGTGGCCCTTAACCACATGGACCTCCTAACATGGACCCTCCATGTGTCACCTCTAACCAATTTCCGAATGTCACATTGATTCATGACTTTCACACATGGTATTATAGCTAATTACTTGAACACATGTCACCTTCTAAGATGTCCATGTGTCACTCTCTAAGTGGCTATATACATTTACTGATGTATGTCGGGACTACACTACCAGAATTATCTTTCTCGTAATTCATCTCTCTATTTGATCTGATATGTTAAAGACCAATCTCTTTCGTTGATACAATATATTGCTAAGCCATTGATATTGTAGAAGAATGGATGACTTGATATCTTCTCCATCACACTACTACTCTGCACCTAATCATCATTGATATTTCACTTCAACGAATGATCACCATGTGTATCGGACACCGAGTCACTGGCATATTTCTTGACTTCACCTTTTTCAACTTGTCCCAATGGATGAGATCCTATAGAATCTCGATCGTTGGTTGCACATATCTCAATCGTTGATAGGATCTCCCTTCATGGAGTATTTTCCAAACTTACACTCTAGATTTTCTACTCAGGAAGCTCTTTAAATCTCTTATAATTAGACTCTGATACCTAGAAGAGTGTTGGTATTTGATATGTATGTATATATATATATATATATATATATATGTCCAATATCTAATTTCAGTCATTCCTTCTTAACACAAGAACAAAGAATCTAGGCATAGTAATCGACGGTCATGATCGACTACTAATCTCAGTCATATGGTTATTGTTCCTTCTTTCCTACAAAGGGGTTTCTTCCACTTTTATTCGAAGGGTTTCAAACTTCAATCCCCGACATATTGACATAAACTAAGTATTTTCTCCCATAATATTACTGTGATTTAACCATGAGTTCAATCATAATTTTCTCACCTTGGTTGCATCAATCTCTCTGATGATCGATGATCGATTTCAATACAAACTACACCAAACACTTTGTTATAGTTCTAGAACTCACACATGCATAATAAGAGGGATTTATCACATACACAATTCACACATAGATGTTCAGTGTTCTCAATTTCACACAACACTCAAACAGAGTGATATCATTACTTAATCGTACAAGACTGTACATACAAGTTACATAAGGCCACTTAATGGCCTTTTCAACATATCCCTCTCGTTGGCCTGATTCTATATTCAATTTGCCACACCTCCTGGCATGCTCTACATTTATTTATCCACTTCCATGCCCGTAGGCTTCCATTTCATACATACACACAGGATTGAAATAGATTTCGGTTCAGATCCTAATTTACATCCTAAGATCCTTCTAGGATCCACAAAATACTCGAGAAATATATAACCAACCCTATGATTTCTATAAGTCCTAAAAACTCTCGAGAAATATCTCAATTACATATTTTCTCAATCAAATCTCAATCCTATACATTCTTCTAGAATTCCATAAAACATAGGAATTTCAAACATTTAAACAACAAACTCAAGACCCCTAGGTCTAATCAAACAATGTTGTTTTTGGAGGAAGGATTCTCTTGCATCACTCCATGTAGTTTTAAGTATGTGGGAAGGTAGTGCATTCAATGTTTTAATATGTGAGTTGGAATGCTAATCAAGCTTCATATTTTCTTCATTGAAACTTCACTAGTCCCCCTCACTAGTCCACCTCACCGATCCCACTATGATATCATGGCTGGTACTCAAGAAATTTTCGTCTCAGTGATTTTTCTTATGTTTTATATTAATACAAAACATAATTACATGCTTCATAATCACATTATATGAAGTCTCAGCATAATTATAGTTATGGGGGGAATAATGGTTTTGCATTTCCCTCCTCCTTAAAGAAATGTCATCCTCGATGTTTAAAACACCATATGTATATGGTTATATAGGGAAAAAAAATGGGTATGACATTCTCATGGAATCCTCCAGCACCCAAGTAGCCTCATCTACTCCAAAGTTCTTCCATTTCACCTTGACCTACATGATGTCTCAATTCCAGAGCATTGTTTCTCTCCTTTCCGGGATTCATTGAGGTTCAGGTTGGAATTATCCATCTATTTCCACCTGTATCAAAATATAATCAATAACATGATTAGCATCATGAACATATTTATTTAATAAATAAACATGGAACAAATCATAATATCTAAGAGTAGGTGGAAAAACAAGTCTATATGTCATTGGTCCCACTCTTTCTAGGACTTCAAATGGTCCACAATAACGGGTTTCTAACTTAGCATATGTTCCCATCCTTAAAAAACTCCTCTTGGGTTTCACCCTGAGATAGACACGATATTCCACCTTGATCTCTTTATGAGTTATCTTATTGTTTTCATAGCTATTTTGTCTATCCTGGGATATTTTCAAATCGTGTCTTATCCTGATCATAGCTTGCTCCATTTCCTTCAACAATTATGGTCCAAGTGCGAGCTTGTACACTATATTGTCCCAACTAATTGTAACTCTACAATTTATTCCATATAGAACTTAAAATGGGCTCATCTTCAATGATTCTTGATAACCATTATTATAGGAAAACTCTACCAAGGGCAGATATTCTTTCCACTACTTGGGTTTATCCATAACATGCATCCTCAACATGTCTTCTAGCACTTTATTTACCCTTTTAATATAACCATATGTCTGGATATGGTAGGTCGTGCTAAATGTTAAATGTATTCCCAATCCTAAAAACAAACTCTTCCAAAAACTTGAAGTGATTTTAGCATCTATGTCTAAGATTATGGTTTTGGTAAAACCATGTAATCTGGAAATTTCCTTCATGAAAAAGTTAGCAACTTCTATGGCTTTGAAAGTATATTTGATAGGAGTAAAGTGAGCTATATTTCCCAACTTATCCACCACTACCATTATTATATCATGTTTCCTGATTTTCCTTGGAAAACCAGTAATGAAATCCATGGAAATTGTCTCCCATTTCTATTCTGAAATTGGCAATGGCTGCAATAATCTTGCAGGGTGTTTGTGTTCAACTTTCACCTATTGAAACTCCAAACACTTGACATTGTACTATGTGATGTCTTTCTTCATTATTGGCAAATGGTACAACTACCTCATTGTTGTTACCATTTCCTAGTAACTAGGATGACTTACATAGGGTCTCCTATGAAATTCATCCATTATTAGGTGCCTCAAATATCTTCAATTAGACACATACATCTTTTTGTTGTATATCAACAAATTATCAATTGCAAGTTGATATCCTTCATAATTTTTCTCTTTGTGTTCTTGATGCAATCCTTCTCTTATCTAATTGAATAACTCATCCTCTTGTGAAAACGCTTTGATCCTTTTCTGTATGTTAGACTCTCTCACATTTGTTGTTGTTAAGTGTATTGTCTACACAATCTGACTGAGTGCATCTCCCACTTTGTTCTCCCTTCCCTTTATACATTTGATTTATAAATAAAAATCACTAACCAATGCCATCCATATGACTTGTCTAACATTAAACCTTGGTTTTTCAAAAAAATACTTCAAACCACAATGGCATGTCATCAAGACAAACCTCCTTCTAAGCAAGTAATGCCTCCACATATTCAACCTGTGCACAATTGTTTTGATATCTAGATTGTGGGTGACATACCTCCGCTCATGTTCATTTATCTTTATTGGTTCATAATTGTTGACTTGTCCTTCATGCATAAGAAATCCACCGATTCCTTCTTTGCAAGCATTAGTACAAACCAAGAATTCCTTTTCAAGGTCTGCAATCTTCAAAACAAGGGTATTGGTCAAAAGGTGCTTCAGTTATTGAAAGCTAGTTTCACAATCCACTGAACATACAAATTTGTTCCCCTTCCTTTGTAATTAAGTAAAAGGATGACCAATATTGTAAAATCCCTTTATAAACCTTCTATATTACCCAACTAATCCCATGAAATACCTCACCTATGTTACATTTCGAGGGGAAGACCAATCCATGATTGCCTTGATATTTTTAGGATCTACCGCCATTCCTTCTTCCGATATGGTGTGGCCTAAATATTGGATTTATTTTTTAAATAATTCACACTTTTTTAACGTATCATACATTTGGTGATATCTTAACACTTGCATACCATCTTGATATCCTCTTCATGCTCTTTTCTAGTCTCAGAATACACCAAAATGACATCCAAAAACACTAAGACAAACTAGTTTAAATATTTGTTCAGAACACTATTCATCAAGCACATGAAGGTATTTGGTGCATTGGTAAGTTCGAATGGAACCACCAAAAAATGACAGTGCCCATACCTTGTTTTAAAAGTTATCTTGTGAATGTCTTCATCCTTGATCCTAACTTGATGATGTTCATATCTCAAGTCAATCTTAGAGGAAACTGTAGCTCCTATGCACTGATCGAAAAGGTCCTCGATCCTAGGTAATGGATACTTATTCTTGATTTTCATATTGTTTTCCTGCCTATAATCAATATACAAACACAATTTATCATCATTTTTATTCACAAACAAATATGGTTCTACCCATGGGGACACACTCGCCCTGAGGTAACCTTTATCCAACATCTCTTTCAGTTTTACCTTCATCTCCACCAATTTTGGTGTGCTCATCTTTTAGGTTACTTTTGATGCTCGTACTACTCTAGGCACAATATCTATTGAAAAATAAATATCTCTCTTAGGAGGTAGTCTAGGCACCTCTTCTAGAAACACATCTTTAAATTCCCACCACACATGGTGATATTCATCCTTCATTCATTGTCTTTTGTTGATTTAAGCACTTGTATTTCATACAAGGGGCATCCATTTCTACTAAATTTATTAAGCCACAATGATGATATTTGTCTAACTGAAACTGGCTTTTGAATTCCTTGCAAAAATCTTCCATTTCCTTCTTCGTCCTCACATTCTAAAGTCTTCTCATGGAAATTCATTTTTTCCTTGTTGGTCGCTAACCAATCCATGTCTAGTAGCAGATCATATTATCCTAAAGGTATAATATTCAAGATTTCTTGAGTACATGTAGTCCACTCATTGTAAATGGGAAATATTCTATCACCTATGCCACTTTACTCTCTGTCCATGTGGCTAACTAAACCAACCATGCCCTTGCATGTTTCTTTCTCTGTAGAGAACATGCTTCAACAACTTGAGGTGAGACATAACTAAAGTTAGATATAGGGTCAATCAAAATAGAAATGAGTTACTTGGAAATTATACCTTCTAGATCTAGTATATAGGCTTGGTGTTCTTCATCTCAATTTTCCACAGTTGCATATATCTTGGGCATGCTTCTAGCAAAATCATAGACAATATCAATTTCCTACAAATGATAAACCAGTTTATTGTCCTGTCGCCAATGAGGACAATCTCTCAACATATGTGGTTCTCCAAAAGCCCAACATTGCAAAGGTCCTTTCCTTGGTTCCTATGCTCTTTCTCTTTCCTTCTATGCTAGCTTGTTTCCACTTTGAGATGGAAAGTTTTGTTGATGCACACTTCTTCTCGATTGACCAAATTGATCTCCTTTCTTTTGATTCTTATATGGAAATTATTTGAATCCTTTCTTCTGGAATATTCTCTTATCCCTTCT
>JASDQU010337259.1:0-12579 GCA_032191745.1 Picea mariana | reverse complement strand
AGTTAAAAAACTAAAAAAGCATACTATCCTAAGTCTACCCTCCACCCAAAACTCAATGCATAGTCATACACCTCATGTCCCATCCCATCCACATCAAACGTTTTGAAGTTAATCAAACGACCGATAAAAATTCCGGACCCCCCTTCACCATCCAGACTATAACGAGAGGGGGGGGGTCCGGAATAATGGTTTTCCAAATACCGCCTCTATCCACATGTCAGATTATGATTCCAGCAGAATCCGCCCCCCTAAAACCGCTTACCACCTCCGCGGGGGGGGGTTCCAGAATACTGCTTTCCATGAAAAAAACCACTTTTTTCATTTTTTTGCCATTTTTGCCTGTTTCACCACGTCCTCTTTAAAAACGGTTTTTGGGAAAATGAAGATGGATTTTAAAAATCCAAGAGAGGTGTTTTCTCAGCACAGGTTGAAGAACAAAAACCTCTCTCAGTTTTTGCAACGGAGCTACGAACAGAGAGAATCAAAGTTGTCTTTCAGCCTCTTTTTTCGTATTTTCGGTTTATCAGTTACAGTCCCGATCTTACAGGAGATGTTACGGCCAGCTGGAGGTGAATTTGGAGAAACCGAAGGACTTTTTTTGTCCAATACACACCCATCTACAATAACCTCCTTCAGTTTTTTCCCAGGTGTCATCATTGAAGAGAACCACACCTCTGTTCGGACCCCTTTTTCGCAGAAAACCGGTCCAATTTTCATGGCGGACAGTTCCAGAATTTGAGGGATTCATGGCTATTTTTGGCCGAGGTGATTAAACCAACTTCCAAAACTTGTTGGGGGATCTCCCCTATTTATTTTAGAGGATTTTAATGTAAAAGGGTTTGACCTGTGAGGTTCCTTGCTGGACTATGGGCTGTGTTTGGCTAGAGAACATTTTCTGTAATATTTAGATGATCAATCAGAAATGGGCATACTTTTTCTACAGGATTCTTGTGCGGATGTATTGGTGGCGTTTCTTTCCTTGTTAAGTAATTTTCCTATCATTTTTTCTCTTGTTTTCAAGTCTTATTGTCAGAAGATAGCAAACAAAGCAGAATTTATTAGCAAATACTCAGCATTTGTCCTTTTGATAATCTTTATGTTATTCATCTAAAGAGCTCAGTTAAGGAATTCTTAGCTGCTCCATTGCTTGGCTTTTTCCTCCCCTATTTCTTCTTCAAATCGACACCATCAAAACTTAATTCGATCCAACATTTCCGCTACCTTGCCCTTTGTAAGAACTTTGTCCAGATTTGAGAGTGAATCACACTTTTAAGCGCAGACCCCATTTGCCCAATGGCCCTCCTTGCTGTTCCAAAACAACCATTTAAAAACCCCAACCCCACACTTTCATAGCTAGCCTGATATCTATTCTATTCCAAACCAAGTTAAATCAAAAAGAGAGATCCCTCTCTAAGTCTTGGAGGGCTAGATACAAGACTCGAAGTGGTTTTGATGTTGCCTCTACGACTGCCTCACAGCCTTGGGCAAATTACAGAGTGCTAACAGATCCCGTGACGTGACATGGAAACACAACACCATTTTTTAATTTTGGGCACAAAACCCAATGTATGTAGGATGTAATGGTGCAACCTATGTATACACATGTTGTATAGATTTTAGGGTGCATATATGTGGAAAAATACAATTTTTAGCTCTGGAAACTGCAAAAAGGGACTTCAAGTCTTCATAGGGAAATGGAAAAGGCCTTCTGAGCAAGTTTCATGGGGTGAGAAAAATATTGCTATAATAGATGCCCCCTAATGTGTGAGGTCATAGGAGTATCTACAATGGCCAAAATACATTATAATTCCCAGAAGTGGAGTGATGGAGACCCAGTTGGACGAACTAGTTGCTCATAAGAATATTACAATCCATAATGACTTTGTGCACATGGTTGCCAATTCGAATTAAACTATAGATCCATGTGGAAATATACCAAACAGTTGTTCATGGCCATGATAGGAAATACAAAAGTAGATACATGCCAAAGGATTCCATAGCCATGAACAAGGTCCATTGAAACCAGTCTCAAAATCAATATGAAGATATATGTATACAATGGAGTACAATCTGATCTCCCATGATCATTGAATTCATATAGGTACTGGTCCAATGAATGATAGCAACATCTCAGGAAAGTTGCGACTATGAATTGATTTCTTCAAGTATTCTACACAATCCACCAAAGTTGCAAGTCTACATCATGTGAATAAATGAGTTGAGGTCGAACACAATGAGACTTCATTTCATTATCGGTCATTAAGGTATACTGTTAACAAACATGAGACAACCTATCGATAATGAAAGTAGGTAACAAGGAATCGAGTACATTCTTACAAGTGTGAAAAAGGGTTTTGAGGTCAAACACTTGAAGAATCCATCAATCAAGAGACATTGATGTATTTCCAACTGTCGATGGTGATAAAACCTACCACTGATCACTGCAAGCCTCTAGGTACTCATAAGACTCTAGGCCTCATTTCCATAATATATAGGTTGAAGTCGATGGAAGGAGACCCACTGAAAGGAGATAATTAAGGAATCTCTCATCAGTCAACACAAGGTGCAAAGCAGTAGCTAGATAATTTGGAGGAACTCGAATGAAAAACATGTTCATGAACCAACGACCGTGTGCGTCTTTTGCATGCACCAAATGAAAGAAGTGCACAAAAAAGACTCTCTAAAGAGAATCTAATAAGGAAAACTTCCGAAAAAGGTGAGGGAATCACCAATAAGGGTAATGTAATCAAAGAAACTACACAAATCCCAGTTTGTGAATATATTTCTTGCCGTCAAACACAAGGGAATCCTCCCAGTCAGTGACCAATGAGGAATGTCAAATGTTGGGTTCAAGGTTACCTACCCATAAGGAAAGTAGGACTAGGGTGCACGGTAGGACTACAACTTCATGTAATTATGAGACACACTGAGGGTATGGCCGACATGCAAAGTCAAGAGTTCTGATAATTGACTGACGTGGGTTGATAGACATCCTTTGAAAAAGAGCATGAGACATATGGATGACTCTGGCAGCATAGACTTAATGATGAAACTTTTTGATGAATAAGGAACAAATGAAACTCTCCATGGGGATTGGAAGAGTAACCAATCAGGGGAATAAACTCTATGTAATGATATCATATTCCTAAGGTCATGCTAAACCCAAAAGTTTGATGACAAGTAGACTCAAAATTTTGTTCTCTGTTCAAAGGTGATAAGACTACTGCCAACATGAGATAATATTCTTTTCCCGCCCGTATTTTTTTGTTTTTTTATAGTCAAATGAATGCTATGATACAAAGGAGGAAACAAGTGTTGCGAGTAAGAAACTAGTTCCAACAGTGGAACATACGTATTCTCAATGCAAGGAAGTGCATGTAGGATATGGAGACTTAGGGGAATGTTTCCTCTTGGGATATAGGGTGTCAAGCTGCAAAGGATATAAACTAAGCTCTTATTGGCTAATGATGCAAACTGCTGAGGTGATAATCTTATAATGCAAAAGTGAGAATCGGAAATAGGCTCAATACTACAAGCAAGATAATGAGATGCAATTACAACTTAACTCCAAATAATGTCCCCTAGGCCCGAAAAATTTAGTCCCCTAGGCCCGAAAAATTATAAAACAATAGCTAGGAGAACTCGTCTAGCCACTAGTGACTAGAGTGTTCCTTTTTCTAAATTAGTCTACTTGGTATGAAAAAAGGGTTAAACTTACACCAACTAGATTTCCTTTCAAATCCAATTAACGAGTCTGAAAGAGACAAGTTCACGTGAAAGAGACAAGTTCACTCGAAAATGTTTTCCCTTTTTGAGAGAGTCGAAAAAGAGATTAAACAAGAATCGATGATGTTTTTCTAAGAAGAATATCACGAGGGAGGTCGGGGCTCTCGTGCAAGACTTATATCGAAAGTCAACAACTCACAAATAGCTGACATAATCTTGGGAAAACCAAAATATTTGCAAGTCAAGGAGGATAAAATACTTGCAGAGGTTACCTTATCTACAATATATCGAGGAATGCCCCTTATCTGGAAGGGTGTAGAAGAAGGAAGTCGAGGCTCTACAAGATCATTCCAATCAAAGGAAACCAACCTAGGACTTAGAGGAAGCATATTCAAAGAGGGTGGAATGCTCCCTTGTTCATAAGGTACATGACTAGAAATGGTAAAGACATGGTCGAAAGACACATCACCCTCCAAAAGAAGAGTGGGAATGACCGAAGATTGCATCGACAATGTCACTTCCTTAGACTTTTCACTCTCCAAGAGAAGAGTGGGATCGACCGAAGATTACATAGACACGCCCACTTCTTCAACTATTGGTTGAATAGGATGCGAGACAACAGGGTCAAGATATGCATCACCCCCAAAAACATGAGTGGTGTCGGCCGAAGATTGCATCGACACGACCACTAGTTGAATAGGATGTGAGACAACATTGTCCAGAGACGCATCACTTCCCAAAACAGGAGTGGTTTCAGACAAATATTGAATCATAAAAATTGTTGTATCAACCAAAGAAGGTTGGGAAACCAAAGATGAATAAGAACTAGAAGGGCCCCCAGGAAAGGACCATGGTTCTTGTACCACAATAGTAGCAAGGCACAAATGAGTAAGGTTATCTCCTTTGCAAAGCCTACAAAGGAACTTGAGATTATTTCTTACACGTCCAGGATTCTAATTTGTATGAATTCCCCTTGCATGACTTGCAGTGGATGGTGACATGCTTCCATCATGACTTGCAGAGGCTAGTATCAAATCTCCAACATGACTTTTAGATATTGGTGATGAATGCCCAACATGACTAGCAGAGGTTGGGGATGAACCTTCAACATGACTATCATAGGTTGATGATGAATCCCCAACATGACTAGCATAGGTTGGTCATGTATGTGTAGTGTGACTAGCAATGACTATAGTTGTGCCCCCAACATGACTTGCAATGACTGGTTGTTGGTCTTCAACATGACTTGCAGAGGTTGTTGACCTATCTCCAACATGACTAGAAAAGGTTGGTGATATAAATCTAGTATGACTCATAGTGTCTGGACTTGTGTTTCTATCATAGCTGGCGGTGGCGGTTGGTTGCGGCATTTGAGACCAAGATTCTAGAAAATACTAGTTTTGAGAAATTGCAGGACAGGAAGGGTTCTGGTATACACCATGGCCCTGTCTGGCAGGAAAGTATCGTCCTCCAAACTGATTGATAAAGGGTTGTAATGGCATCATCACTAAGGAATCTGCTTATGAAGAGAAAGAGACATGAAAAGGGTTACTCAAGTGAGGATATATGTTTCCCCTAGATGAAGGAACTTCATGAAGTGGGATGCCCATACTATAAAACTAACTCCGTCCGAATGAAGCATGAGAGGAAAGACAAAGGTCCACCATGGGAAAAGAATTCGTAGGAACCTACATAGCGGACGAGGAATAGATGGATGGGATGTAGTATAATGAACTACCATTTGATCCATAATAAGGAATATTACAAGATCCTACTATAAGAGTTGGTTAAGGGATATGAATCCCACCAAACGAAAGAGGAGAATAAGGAGGCATTGTGCCTCCAAACTCAAAACTAGGATTCACATAAGGTGAAAAGATAGAGGATGGAAAGTGTGAAGACATGTCTGGCATACCAAGAAAAAAATGATTAGAGGCCCAAGGTATTGGCTGAGTATCATGAATCCACATACCACTAAAAAATGCAAAAGTATTTGTCCCCATGGGATGAGTAAATCCCATGGGTTGGGTAGCACTAACTAAGGGAGTCAAGGGCAGTCCACTATCCATAATAATAAAAAATCATGACGTAATAAAAAATCCTAAGGCCAACTAACAATCATAGAGCACACCAAAAATAAACAAAAGGGCCAATATGAACACAAACATGATAAAGTGGTTGAAAAGGGGCCTCCCTCCCTAAAGTAGGTATACCTCACTCAAGAGGGGCCTGAGACCCCCTTCAAAATATTGAAGGTATCAGAATCAATTATAAGGGTCGTTGTGGGATTAATAACTAGTCGGTTAGATCCCCCTAGAGAGGTAATCCTCCATAAAGGTTGTGTATTGTTCGACCCTTATTTGACCAAGGGTACTTGCATAATAACCCCTACAAGTAACCTATGTGGCTACCTAGATCAAGCAACTAAGCCACTACGATATAACCAATGCACAGGTGAATAGTCATAAGTCAGGTCCACCGTATGGGAAGGGTAACAAAGCCTGAAATATTGAAAGCATCACCTCTCACAGAGGTAAAGGTAATAGAAAGACCCCCATATACGAATAGATCCCCAAAAATACCTTTGCCGCTAAGAAGGTATTGGAGGGATATCTCCTCAACCAACTTCGTGCAACCTCGTGCTTAACTCCAATGTGAGTGGAGCCTCCTAACATCACCAATTATACAATGGATTTCACCACTCCCTTAGTCAGACACATTTATTGAGTTTAATAGCCTTGGAGAAGTTTACTCGCAAAATCCTATTCCAAGGCTCTAAATCTTAAGTTAGTTTGTGGACCCTAAAAAATAAAATTGTTTCTAATCAATTTTAAATTTATCAGCATTACTTTTAGTGGCTTTGTTTACTCAAAAGGCGCGGTCATGAAACTGATGACGTTATGACTGAGAAAGTAAAATAAATGAATATGAATATAATGCAAAGTCCTAACTTCAATTCTCAATAAATGATAAGCTTTTCAAAATGAAACTTTCAATTCAATTTTGCAATTTCAAATAAGATGTAAACTTTCCATACATGTATTGAGATCAATGATAAGAACCCAAAAGATCAAATGGCAACAATGCAAAATGTATATATATATTTTTATTTTCAATATAAGAGAATGAAAATGTAAGGAATAAACAACAACTTGATATAAATATCCTATTGTAAGCAAACAAATACAACCAAGTAGGATATCAAGAAGAAAACACCCAAGCCAATATGCAAAGAAAACCAATGAAAAGGATGATGAGAAAGAAAAACCACCCGAAAATTCAACCAGAGAAAGGTTTCCTATCACTCTGCAGGCACTTAATAGTCATGAAAAAGACCTAAGAAGACTTAGCAACCATAAAAACTTACCCAACAAACATCAAATTTGAAAATCGAGAAAAAAATGATGATGTACATGATTGTTCAGGAGAAAACCACGTATGTTCGCTTCCTATAGAATGAAAACTCACGTATGTATCCATTTGTCAAGGGAAAACTCGTGTATATGTATTAAAATACTACAAGTTTAAGGATAAGTCCAAGAAACTCAAACTCAAAATGAAAATAGGTTGTCAAGAAATCAGACGAAAAGAAACTCAATATAACCGAGAGCAATCAAAGAAGAAAGACACTCAAAACCCAGAAAATAAGATTCAATCCCCAGTATGGTCGCCAATTCTGTGATGAGGAAAATCACTCTATTGCATGGGGTAAACCACAATAGACAGAGATGATTGAAGAAATCAACTCTAATATCAAGTATGTTATATAAACAAACATGCTAACAAGACAAGATAAAGATCCTACCTTGTCTAGACGTTCGATGAAGTCCACCGTTGAGCACTTGACTCAACATTATGTACTTGCAACTTGTCCTCAAAAACCAAGATACATAAGCATATGGTGATAATATATAAAGTTAACACATATAATAGAATAATACATCAATATTCATAAAAAATACACCCATGGAATAATAATTCAAATATTTGCAAGATATTAATTGAACGAGAAAATAGTATTTCTATTAAAATGTAATCAATATAAGTGTATGAATGAAAAAATTCTATGTTAGCATGTTCAGAACCGAGAAACTAAGTCCCTTCCAGCTGGGCCTCCACCACTTCAATACTCCACCAAAGGCAAGCTCATATAAGAGAGAAAATGATGTTCACCATTAAATAGGGAAGAGCTTGGGGGATGAACAATGTGTTCAGACTTAAAAGGACAAAGGGATGTAGACTCAATATGAAGTGAATAATTTATCCAGAGTAACTTGGCTCTCAAAGTTGAATTATTTCTCCTTTTTTCTCCACATCTTGGATATGGTCCACTTATAGCCTTCAAATGGAGCTGAAGGGCCGAGTCAAAGCATTTCCAATATATGGAAGGTCAAGGATCATGAATCTCGTGATGTGACATGGAAACTTGACTCCATTTTTTTCATTTTGGGCACAAAACCTGATGTATGCGCACTGTAATGGTGCAACCTGTGTATATGCATGTTGTATAATTGTTAGGGCGTGTAAATGTGGAAAAATACATTTTTTTTCTCGGGGAACTACAAAAAGAGACTTCAAGTCTGCATAGGTGTAATAGCCTCTCTGTTATGTCATATAATCACATGAGAAACAATCTGATTTTTTTTTCCCAGTAATAAGAATCATTAGAGCTAAAGAAACATGACCATACCTCATTAGAATAAGTGAAACATGACATTAACATACTTTAGTCGTTTGCAGTTAGATTCATGATAATAACATGTATCAGTAAAACACATTCTGCTTCTCTTAATCATCTGCAATTAATTTAGATAAGACTTAAAGCATGAAGGATCTGCCACATCACATGACATAACATTCATACTACTCTCCCAACCTATACTACAAGGTTAGTACTTCCAGGACACATAATCAACACTCAAGTCTAGGATTCATCTAATTGATCTTGACCATTTAAGGTCCTAAGACTGGCGACTATTTTGAGGAACAAGGAAGTATCTAATTCCCTTAATCTAATTTTGTTCCAAATTTTAAATATACAACAACGTTCTTAACTACCCTTCTATAAACAGAGAAAATATGGTAGTTTGGTTACTTCATCAAACATCATTTCATAACTATTTCAATACCTTATCACCTTACTCATTAGGGATAGGAAGACATTCTAGAAACACGAAGACAATAATATTAAATAGAGAACATAATCCTTTTAACCTACAATCTATCATTTATGATAGTTTTATACCACTTAGAGATAGGGAAGAAATAACATGTAACTGGGAGAGAGTCTGTTCTAAGAAGGAGTTTACATTATGTAAGAAGCCTGGAGCTTCTCTTCTAGAAACACAATGCAACACCTCCAGGGTCATTTCCAGGAGTGGGTAGATGGATCTTTAAAGACCCAAGTTTTAGAAGATATAGTGCCCTAAGTGCAAATATACCCTCTCCAGTCAAGCGTAGTCTAACTTTTGGAAGTACAAGATCAAGAGAGGGAGTGTGAACATACAAAGGGGAGGCGCAAAATACACACTCAATAATTAGTATCTAAATCTCAGGAGGGGTGCACTAATGAGCATTGGGATTCTTTTCAAGGGAAAAACGAAAGAAAATAAACATTTAGTAAGGTCATCGATGAAGATATTTGATCACTGTCAAGGATAAAATATCTTGTTATTGGTACAATGCCAAAGATCAGGAGAGATAATGCCTTTTGAAGTCACACAGGAGATCTGATTTCAGGAATAAATTTGATAGGTGGAAACCTTTAAGGATAAATCATCTAGATTTGAGGAGGAAGTCTTGAAATGGACATGCACTGCTTGATCTAAGAAACAGATCAAGAGTTAAAATGACCATCCAATCAAATCAAGTGGAAGGACAGGATAAGCAAGGCCTAAGGCCAGAGATACTAAATGGCCAAATTCCCGACAACCATTGGATATTATTAAGATTTTTGGGTTAAAGGCAAATAGATGGATAAAGTCAAGATGCTTGATGTTTAAGCTCCAAGAAATATCACTCTGGGAGAAAGAGAAGTGGAAAAAAATAAACAACCTAGATTCCTGAAACCCAAAATAAATATGGACCATTGATCTAGGACTGATCACATTTGTTGGATGAAATTCGTGTGTAGTTCCAATATTGATCACTTCAAGGAAAGGACGTCCAGAACATGCAAAAATACCTGGAGGCTGAAGCCCCAAAGTAAGACACGTGGAAACATAATGAGGTCCCACGTCATCTTAGTCTAGGTTAGCAAGATCACGTCAGCAAGGACACATGGCGCAATTAGAGAGCGACAAGTGTTAAGGTCTAGTTGGCACTTTAGTTACAAAATTTATGAATCAATTTGACACATGGAAACCACTTATCCTATACCATGTTAGTAGTGACATCATTTTCCACGTCACTCTGGGAGTATGTCACTTCAGGAGATTTGAATCTAGAGAAACACAGATCTTCAAAGTGTTGGAGCTCTGAAGTTACTTCTAGTCGTATATCTGAGCAGGGTGTGGGAATCATCAATCCCTTAGTCATTCAAATTTCAACTATTCGGCAAGGTTAAGAGGTAAGGTAGGTTGCAAAGACCCCGAAGTTCTAAAATTCCAAAGTAAAGGAGGTTCGTATATCTAGAGAACAACTAGGACTGTTAGATATTCAAGTATGAGTACATCAAAGGGTTGAGAATTTGACACTCTGGAGGAAATGCGTTGATGGTCACAAAAAGGTGAAAATCTTGGAGTCCCAAACTCCAGAGGGGATCTCCACCGTAGAAAAATCGTGTAAGGAAAAATGTGCTAGTTGTTATATTGGATTCAAAAATTGAGAATAAGGTGGGGTAGGGTTAACCCACAACTGCCAGTCAACATGGCTCAGGACCAGATTCATCTGGTTAGAAATTCAGGAGAAAAGGAGTGTTGGATTGAAGAAATCTCTGGAACATCGGAGCTTCGAAGCCCTGAATAGCTCCCCTTTGGACTAGCACCAAGTTCTAGCTCCCAGTCACATGCATAAGTTGGTTTAGGGAAAAGTTATAACACCCGGATGGGAAGTAAGTACAAATTTTCCTGAAAAACTAAAATGGGCATCCCACATATCCGATGTAAATGGATTAAGTAACCAATTTTTATAGAACACCATGCCCCTAGAGACATCAGGTAAAATAAAATCTAATCTAAGAAAAACAAAAACCCAAGGTTTAACAATTTCACAAAGATCCACCATTCGACATAATTGATTCAATTTAAACTTAGAAATGAGTTATGGTGCAAGTTTGGATCCGATATGCCTCTCAACAATGAACCCATCAACATAATTGACTTGGATTGTAAACGAAAATCAACAAGGGCTTAGGATATAATAGGAACTAAAATACAATTGACTAGCGAGCGATACACTTAAAAAGTCCTAACATAATCCTCTTAAACTTTGTGTAACATATTCAGGTAAATCTAGAAGACATACTTAACCATAAGCTATATGAATACACAATTCTCACTAAACAAGGAGGTTCCGACCAATGTACAATGTTCGGAAGACATATGGAATTTACAGAGAGGAATTTAAAATATAACACTGTAGCAATTGTTTATTTTCCAGCAAACATAACACTTGAAATTTAGACCTTCAATGGTTCTACAATGACTCTATCCATATACTATACTAATACTCTCATAAAGTAAACTAATTTAGCTTATAAGTACCATAAATCAATGAAGCCTTTGTGTTGAAGATGTGCTTGCAGAACTTGTGCTCCCTTCCTTCCTTCACTTGCTAATCACAGAGACTTCACCAGTACCTCCCATCCAATGATAGGAGTAGTCTTATTCCCCCTTAGCCCCCTGAGCCGTAAAGGGGCCAAGCACAAAGATCAAAACATAATAGCTTCCAGGATTTCCTCACAAGTAAGAGCTTCGAGTCTTTTACAAGTCTGGATGCCCCAACTCTCACAAATAAAAACACAGTCAATCAAACATTTGGTAGCATAACAGTTCCTTCCCAAGGTCTAATCCCCTTCTCTTCTACGTCCCTTTATTTATAAGATTATCCCTCATGGTAATATGTCCCTCATGCATAATTCGTTAATTTTTAGAAATTAAGTTCCAGGATTATTCATCCACTACAGGTGTTACATTCTCTCGAGGTTGCACAAGTAATTTCTCCTTTTTATTATTATTTAAAATCCACCTTTCCTCACAATTCCCCATGTGTTCCTAAATTTTCTCTTAGTTTCCCAAAATACCTTAATTAAAGGTTGTCAATCGACTAGATTTTAGTTAGGGTTGGATTAGGGGTATTCTTGGTTAGTCTAGGGTTGGTTGACTCAAATTATATTCTATGCACAACCCATTCTCTCAAGTTGTAATTATTTTTAAAGAAGGATTTATTTCTAACAATTTCATGCACCCTTGTGTGTTTTATCAATTCTTTAGATTCTTTCTTACTATTTCCTAACCATTGATTTCCTTCACATCCTTACTCATGTCACAATTCAATTATCCCTTTTATTAAAATTCATGGTTGGATTTAATAATTAATGATCTATTGTTTAAATAAATTAATTTAATCTTTCAAGGTCAAATCAATCCAGTGTTTCTAGGACACCTATGTTTATTGACTTAGGTTTTGAATGTGCAACGCGCCCTTCAATATGTAACTTGTGCTCCAAGGGTGCCACTCACGTTGACTTGTTTTTGGAATTTTTTCCAACCTATTGGAGTCAAAAATCAATTTGGTCGACCTTGTGAGAGACTAAGGGCTTATAAGGAATAAGGACCCTGCCTTTTTGTGTACCCTTTATAAATCTACATGCGTGACTGTCTCAACCTTCCCTCAATACATAGTGGACCACCC
>JASDQU010337257.1:0-12579 GCA_032191745.1 Picea mariana | reverse complement strand
GAAGTTTATTTAAGACCTCACTTTCCCATGCATGCCTGGCCTAGTTTCAGAGTTAGAACAACATTGTTTTGAGTTAACTTCCATTCGATCACCCCTTTTTATAAACAAATCGTGACATAAACTGATGGGCGTCGGGCTCTGCTCCTGCTACAATCTAGGAGTTACTTCTAACGCTAACACAAACCATTATATTTTCTTGCAGGAGGGTTGAGAGAGAAGGATAAGAGGTATGTGTACCTGGTTTCTAATGTTTATCCTCGTCACTCCAAGGGTTGAGCTCCAATCCAAGCAGCTCCCTCACGAAGCCAAACCTGCAAGAACAAAAGAACCTTCTCCTACTACTATCTATGATTTAATAATAGCACCCCTACTTATTGATAACTTAGAAAAAGTGATCAAATAAACAAGAAATGAATGAGAGAATATAATAGAAATAGGCCAAGTTCTTATATTAATGAAATCACGAAGCTTACAACATGATGATTTTGTTGCAATCCTTTAAGTTCCCTTATTCATCCCTTGAACATGAATCCAAATTTCACACAAACAAAGGTTTGGCACTCCTAACAAGATCATAAGTTTGGTATTTGTCCCTTCCATCTCCCTTCACTCTAAAATGGCCAAGTTATATAGATTCACAGGAGCCCAACCACTTAGGGTAAATTAGGGACTTGGTTGAGAAAAGAATGGATCTTGGTAAAGGATGAGTTATCTTCGGGTAAATTTGTGAAGATGGGTAACACTTTTGCTTGTTTTATGAGAATTTTTATTTTTATTTTAACAGGTTCTTCAACTTCTGGTAAACCAAAGTATTTTTTTTTTATTTAGAATTTTAATTTACTGTAAAAACAAAACTTGTGAAGAATTTTGTTAGCTTTCTACTGACTATTTTTCAATTTTTTTTTATTGAGATTTGATATGTCAATTTGGCAATTGTTTGACAATATGTTCCTTAAAAATGAAGGGAAAGATAATGAGTTGTTTTTCCCCCCAACAATGTATCCATTATTAAACTTTTGTTTTTGACAAATGAAATATACCACAACAATCTACAGGGACTCTATTTTTTGATGACTATAGTTTTGAATCTAACGGATGATATTATAATTTCTAGAATTTTTTGAAGTTGAACAATATGAAAACGTTACAGATTTTAAACACATGTTTTCCCCCACCATGTATCTATCTTAATTTTTACTTAAAAGTAAAATCTAAAAATACCCTTTTGAAGAGAACAATTTAAGGATTATGAATATAATTTTTCCATGATTTTCCACTATGAATTTTTAGAGATATGGATTTTTCATTTCACTGAATCATAATCTCACCTAAAAATATTATGAAATGATTTTTTTTATAAAATTAAATAAAATTAGATAAAAACAATGAAAATGAAAACAAATTATATCCAATGAAAGTAGATTCAACTTAAAAAACGTTGGTATCAATTATGAAACTAAATTCTGAGTATTTGTAGGAGTCCTCTACCTCCAAAGATCAAGTAAGCTAGAGAGAATTTGCAGTTTACTGCAAACAACCGCATTTTCAGGGTTTTGGCTGAAATATTCTTTCGGTCGGAACCTAGTTTTTAACGGAATCCATTAAAAATAAATCTTTCGGCTGAAATATGCTTACTGCAAGAAAAAATTTCATTCAAAAAATATTGTACACGAGTTTCGAGGGCGCCATCAGGGCATCTCTCAATTTGAAATGCAAATTTTTGGTCTCCAAAATTCCTAGCAACATTTTTTCGTCCGAAAAAATGTCGCTAGGAATTTTGGAGACTCGATTCTCACAGCCGAAAAAATGCCGCTAGGAATTTTGGAGACCTGATTCTCACAAAAGTATTACCCATATTCATGATTTTACCCCTTCATGGTTATTCTTGCTTCCAAGATAGGATAGAAGGAGGATCGAATCATATCTTGATGAAAACAAGAAAAAAAAAATATTCCAGAAAGTCCTCGAAAAGATGCCCCTAGATTCAAGGGATTTGACCAAATCTGCATGGTCCCTCCCCCAGAGAGGTGTACAAAGCCACCAGGATGCCCCCCTAACACTGTTTCAAGGGGATGGTCACTCCCCTAGAGTGGGGAAGGGGGTGACCATGGTAAAAAAGGTCTAGAAAAACAAGGGGGAAAGTGAGATTTCAACCCTCAAATGATGTCTTTCTTCCTCCAACTTCACAAGGGATCATGCCATGTCATTTTTACATGGTAACAAGGTAGGAATACTTAGGAAAGTGTGACACTTATTCCATGACATTATTCCATTGCAACCGCTACACTTAAGGTGAGATGTCAACAGTATGACACTTAGCAAAGTGAAATGCGACACTTAGCTAGGTGGGACAAAATGGTGTATAACATATGCCCCCCAAAGTGTGAGGTCATAGAAGAAAAAGCAATGGTCGAAACACTTTGTGCAATTTGTGTGGTCAAGGGACTGAATTCAGAAGACCTGTCAGAAAATCAAGAAAACACACATCAATATGCATATAACATCCTCGAGGTAGGCATACCCATACTCAGAATAATATGTATCAAAGCATGGTTGCCGACCAATACACTGCGAATCCATGAGAGTACTGACTAAGGATATGGACACCAAATATACAATGTGGATCCATATCTCCATGAATTGATCAGAATGTAGCCATGATATTGTACACAGTGGATCTACAACATGATAAAAAAAAACATAGCCATGAACCAATATAATGTGGATCTATGTCACAATATATATCACAACTTCATAATCTCCATCGCATCCTGGGGAAGGAAGATAACAAAACTGAGTTTTTACTAGATAGTCCCCCCAGGGTCTTCAATCCCAATCCAAAATAATACGAATCTATCCATGTGAATAGATGTCTTGGCGTCAAACATGGTAGAAACCATTTGATTACCAATAATGATGTAAACCATTAACAATTGCGAGGGAAATCACCAATGATGAAAATCACTCCCAAGGTACTTTGAGTACATTCCATCAAATGTGAATAGTTGATCTAAATTCAAACACTCATGGAATCAATCAATCAGGGGTCAATGATGTAAACCCATCGTCAAAAGTGAAGAAACTTTCCATTGAGGCATGCAGGTCCCAAGGTACTGACTAGTTTCTAAGTATAGTTCCTGGATAATGTGTTGAAGTCGACGGAAATAGAATCGTCGAAGGAGGGCCATGATGTATTCCCCCATCATCGACACAAAATGAATAAGGAAAGTAATGAATAGTGATGGATCAAATGATGGTGAACTGACACAGGGTGAAAATGTAGAGGTTGACTTCCCTTGAACATATGACGACACAATGAATGACTTGGCAACATTGACTCAACAAAGAAAAAATACCAAGTATGATGATGTGACAACAATGAACGAATCTTTTCGAAGGATTCAAAAGAGTATGACGATGCATGGAATGAGATGAAAACCAAGGGTTCTATTATGAAGGAGTCAAAAGAGTATGACAACACATGGGATTCAAACAAGTGCCATGTCTAAGGCCGACATAAAGATTCCATAAATGAAAGACTTGACCCACTTCTCGAATTTTTCCCCACCCAAATAGGCGAGTACCTCTTTGTTTTTTAGCGAGCTCGAGGAGGATAAAAAATGCTCGATTGAATCATCTTCGATGAG
Source organism: Picea mariana (assembly GCA_032191745.1). Lineage (NCBI taxonomy): Eukaryota > Viridiplantae > Streptophyta > Pinopsida > Pinales > Pinaceae > Picea > Picea mariana. Next base: position 8,932 of record JASDQU010337257.1, on the reverse strand, counting down.
TCCCATCTTCACATGTTTAACAAAGTTGAAGAAGGAACGGCTTGGTCCCAGATGGGTCTTTCCTTGTGTAGATTTTATGAGTCCAAGGAAAGAAAACTTGATGGTCTTTTCATATTTAGAGAGTTTGAAAATATTCGATAAAGAAGACTCCACAATGAACTTTTTTCATAAAGTTAGTCCCTAGGGTCCGAAAAAGTATAAAATGATACCTAGGAGAACTCTTCTAATCATGCTTGACTAGAGTATGCTTTTTTTGTAATTAGTCTAACAAGGTATAAAAGGGGTGAACTATCACTTGAAAGATTCCCTTTCTAACCTTTTAACGAGTGTGAAAGGAAACAAACTCACTTGACAATATTTTCATGTTTCGAGAGTCTGAAAAGAGCTTAAAGGAGACTCGAAAGACTTAATTTTTTGTATAGCTTTTACGATTCCGAAAAAGAGATAAAAGTATACTCAGTAACCCATTCTCTTGTATTAACAAGTGTGAGAGAGAACAAATAATAATCTTGGTAATGTATTCTCATGTATTTACGAGTACGAGAAAGAACAAAGACTAAGCTCGTTCTAGAAAATATTACTACGTTATGATGGGAACGACCCCCAAATGAGGATTACTCCTAGCAGCATGTCTCTCTAGAGGTGTTTTTCTCTCAGATCACATTACATAAGCTATTGGGTGTTCTTCTAGGTCACTCAATTGGACCAATGTCTATTGCGCTAGACTTTCTCAACCTTTTCACAATGGGTGTTCTTCTAGGTCACTCAATTGGACCTATGTCTACTGCACTAGAATTTCTCAACCTTTGAATAGTTGAGGTCCTTGTCTAGATAGAAAGACATTTAGTTGTTTCCTCTTAGCCACCACTACTCCTCAATACAGAGTACCATTGACCAACTCTTTGAATATTCTGCCTCAAGCTTCAACAAAGAATTGGTCAATTGGTGCAACTGCACCTTAGGGTAGACTACTAGATGTCCCCCAGTTCTCAAATTTGGGTCAATGATACCAAATAAAGACACTCCTTCCTTCGTGAATTGTAGAACACACTCCACAGATATTTGTATCCAATATGGTTGGTAGTTCTCTCCTGATTGGAGAGACTGAGCAGTTGGGTCATCTTCTATGACACCTAGAATATGAGTAACTCACCTTAAGAATCTAAATTAATCGTAAATTGGTTCTTTTTATTCCTCTGGCTTTCTCTTATAAGGACTCGACATGTGCTTGCTGAGAAAGACGATGGGATGAAGTGATTCACCTCACCTGGCACGATATTATGAGATATGTGTCTTTCTCAGGTGTTCATGTGGAGGCAATAATTATTGTCCTCTATCATTTGCAAGTAATGGTATAATGATTGGCGAGGACACCCTAGTCGTGAGACCAAATGTTATGTTTCATATTGTTTTATCTAGCTATTGATTTGTCACACCATCATTATATCCCTCACTCGTTTGAAATATCCTTCCTTGTGCCTTCTATGAACACGTGTCTCCTTTCCTGTCGCTGAATTCTTTTGAAAATTTGGGGGAGGCGCGAAATTTTGAGTGATGTCATGTTGACGACATCATGGTCCCATGGACATGTGGCAACTTTATATTGGCCCATGTCAGCACTCATGTGGCTCTGGGTCAGTATACATGTCGTCTTGCTTGATATTTCAATCAGAGTTCCCAGTGGGCCCCCTCTATATAGGTGGTAATATTAGAATGGTTATGACGATTTCCTTGTTGGCATGACACGTTGTCTTTGATACTTCCAAGTGTCCCTGGTGGACTGTTGATTTGTCTCTAGGAAGCGTTGAGTGTGTGGACATGTGTGTGCTTGGTAATGGGAAGATAGGTGGATGGTCGAAACCGAAATACCGCTATCACAACCCAACAAAGGTGGTTTATCCATCTATGCTCTTGTCAGGTGACACCATTCAATTTGTGATGTGTGTCTCCCTAAAGTGTTGTCGCACCCCTTATGTATTTTATCTTTCATTCATCTTTATGATGTGACATTGATTTCCCACCGTAGATATTCCTCGCTTGCTATCATCAAATGATCGATCCCGCATCTTCGCTAGCATTTGGTTCTTAGGCTTCAGTATCATGATGATTATTTCAACTCGAGGAGCTTAAGTCTTTTTGAAGCACGATAAGCCTTGATTTAATTCTAATAAGTGCCCAAGCACCAAAATATTTTTATTTAGGGACCTAAGGTGTGATTTTTTCTTCCATTCTCTTTAGAGTGCCTCAAAATATGTTATCACTTTCAGTCCATGAGATTTGGAATCTCACCTTCTATCAACACTTGGTTTAGTTTTGGCCTTATAACCTTGATCAACCTGCATATTGGTGACAGGGTCAAATCTAGTATTATCTGTGCTTTCATTTATTAACTGAGAAAAGGAGAGCAGAGCATAAGCCTCACTTTCTAGCTGAGTGTTCTCCCATATAGGGTTTCCTAGTTCACATCTTGTGTTCATTTTTGTGGATGGTGTGATCATTTTCTTATTGTTTCATTTTAGATTTCAATTATTTCCATAAATTTGAGCACCAAGATAGTAATAATAAATATAATATCTAAGGTAATAAACTACATAATAAGATATTTTAGAATATTGTAATATTTGTTGTGATGAACTATTCCAGTAGAATATCCACGACAGTTTACATATTACCTCTAGTCGTCTTCATATCTGATGGGGTAAAATTGGGACTTGATGAGCTCTTTGAATACCTCCCTCTTAGTTATTGGTGGGTCTCCCACTTAGTGTGTCTATCCCACCAAACTTTGCATGGCCTTGTAGCTTCAATCTAGCAAAGTTATTGTTTTCTCTTCATATACATTATGCACACTAAAGTAGACTTCTAATTGTTTCAACCAATGATTTAATTTTAGTGCATCAACCTCACCTTCATAAGGCTTGATCTTGACCTTTTATTCCATTTTAAAAAGGTGTTGATAATATTGGTTACTGATGTCACATTTTTCTAACTTTGATTCTTCCTTTTCTTCCATCTACTTCTCATGAAATTTGGTCTTGTTCGAAAAATGATTCATATTATTCTCAAGAGAAACCATGAGTATGGCCATGCTACTAGAAATATAAATATACTTGAGCTTCCAACCTCATGAATCTCCTTTCATTTTCATCAATGGGCCTTTTCCCAATTATTTTCCTCCATTTTTGTATATTGTGGTTGCTTCTTAACCTTTATTTCATCAATCTCAAGATCAAAAAGGAACAACTTGTTGAAATATTGTGTAACTGCAAAGAATATTCTTATCCCCTTTTGCAGATTGGTCAAATCCTAAATGTAATATGCAAATTAAGAAGTCGCCCCCAGGCAAATTAAAATGGTTCTAACTACCTAGAAAGAGAAGTCGGCCCTGCCAGTGAAGATACACCTCCTTTCAATGCTTGTTAGTTTGTATAAATAAAGGAAGCCAACACCTCATTTGTTCATTCACTTAGCTCACTCATCTAGTGCGCAAGTATTGAAGGAAGCTGCAGTTACTAGTTGCCAGAAGAAGGAAGAGAGAGAGGCGCATTGCTTGGGAGAGAATATTCTCTAGTGTTTGGTTTATTGTCTTGACATTGGATTGGCTATGGTTCTTTGATTATTTTCTGGTCTAGCATCATGGTAGTTTGTCTCTCGTAGAGAGAGATTTATTCTGGTACTGTACTTGGTTATTGAATCTACATTAAAGAAGTTTTGTTGGGTTTTCTTCCCCTTGAGGGTTTCCAAGGATAAATGCTTGTGTATATTGTGATTGTGTTTCTCTCAGTGATCCTATCTATGCTATGGTTATCTAGTAAATTGAAAAGAAACCTAATAATAGATTAAACCTTAACATGGTTTCAGAGCTAAGCTGAAGAGAGCATCTTTCACTGGGTAAAGAAAAACGTCATTGTTTCCGTACAAGAAAATTAGGGCTTTTGTTAGAGAGGAATTTTTTCCTAAAACCCATCTAGCAAAGTGCACCCTACCATAATGAAGCTTTTGGCATCTTAAGCGCACCTTTTTAGTGGATATATCTCCCAGAAAATGAAACCCTAGTTTTCACTGGTACCAGGAAACCAGAAAACTAGAAGTACCAGAAAACCAGGAAACCAGAACCAGAAAGTTGCAATATAGAATTTTGCAGGTCCAGTTTTAAGGGTCAGAAATTGGAATTTTCAGAAACTAACTATACTAGCATACTCGCCTCAGTCCAATGCATCTTTTGGTGAGTTCGGTTTTTAGATAAAAAGAAACTTGATTTTTCTATTATTTCCATAGCTCGGAGGGCTAGGGTTTCTATTACAAGAAAGAATGGCTACCGTCATAAGGGTAGAAGACAGGCTGTAAGGATATGGAAACTTCAGATCTTGGAAGCATAGGTTGCAGATGATTCTAGAAAAGAATGATCTCCTAGAACATGTTACAGTGGGTGTACCAGAACTATAGGAAGAAGAGAAAAAGACCAAGCATAAGAAGAATGAAAAGAAAGCAAAGAGAATCGTGTTAGATTCAGTAAAGGATCACTTGATCCCTCATATATCTAAACTACAGACAACAAGGAAAATGTATGAAGCACTCAGCAGGTCATATGAAAGAAAATACATTAACCGAAATCTTTCCTTAAGAAATCATCTTCGTAATATGAAGATGGAAAAATCATAATCTGTTTCATCCTATCTTATGAAAATTTCTCGGATTAGAGATCAACTTGCAACTATTGGAGATGTCATTAGTGACAAAGAGCTTGTAACCACAACCCTAAATGGGTTTCCAAAATTTTGGATTCCTTTTGTACAAGGAGTGTGTGCAAGAAGCAAGTTATCCAAGTTTGATAAGTTATGGGTAGATTGCACACACGAAGAATCTAGACTTGCAGACCAACATAAGAGATTAATTGTTGATGAAGAGAAATCTCTTACAGCTCAAAAGAACAGAATAAGTTCCTTCAGGAAGAACAATAAAGAAGGTAACTCTGTAAGAGTTCCAGATAAGAAGAAAGATGTTTCAAAGATTAGATGCTACAACTGCCAAAAGTTGGGACACTTTTCCTATGACTGTCCTCAAGGAAAAGGGAAAAGAAAGTATCAAGCACATGTGGTAGAGGAAGAGGAATCTCCTCCCTCAAAGAAATCTTTAGTAGAAATTGAGGATTATGTACTTTAAGTTGAAGATAGTTGATCTGAAGAAAGATAGCAAATGGTGGACTCCATGGAGCCTCCCCACACAAAACCAAAAGATAAGTATTCATGTTTATTTTTTGTATCTTGTTTACTTTAATACTTTATCATTACAAGTTAGTTTTTGTGAGAATGTTAATTAACCTCATTTTATTTCAGTGTCTATGCAGATTTATGAAGGAAGTATCAAAGAAGAGGATAAATAAAGAGATAAAATATTTATTTCATGTATGATCACTCATGAGAGTGACAAAGGTATGTGTTTAGCTATGATAGTAAGGGAAAATTTGGTAATTTCATAGCTAGAGTGAGAAAGAGTTCAAAATTCTTACTCGTGATTAGGGTTTCAGATGTGTACATGGTTGAACAAGTTTTTCTTAAGAAAAGATGTGTACTACTCTCATAGAAATCATGATATAGATTTATTTGATTATTTCTTATTGTTACTGACTGATTGGGTAAGTGACATATCTCATAAAGAATACTATAAGTAAGTTTAAAGGTCTCGAAAGAAAGAACTTATTCTTTGACTTGTAGAAGTTAGATAGCATGAGAAGGACTTATGATATGGTGACAGTCAGTAAGAACCAGACAATATCCAGTATTCATATAGGAGCAGGAGGCTCCTAAAGATGCATAACAGAAATGTTCAAGATGAAGAGAAAGATGGGTACTCAGATATAGTTGATGAGATGTAGGTAACTGCAGGTTTCTCCAATATCGTTCTTATAGATGTAGAGGGAGTAGGTTGATCTAGTATGAAGTTAGAAAGAAAGAAATGTTCGAACTCAAGAAGGCACCCAGGATATTACAGAAGAGACCTTCATAGAGAAAGGAATGAGCAATCCCACAGGTAGACCTTCATAGAGAAGGAAAAGAGAAGAGACCTTCGTAGAGAAGGATAAAGAGAAGAGACCTTCGTAGAGAAGAAAGAGACCTTTGTAGAGAAGGAAGAGCCCTTCGTAGAGAAGGTGAATGAGAAATTTTCCAAGGTTGGCCTCTGTCCAAGTGTTGAGTTTTGGATACTCTAGGGACATGCTATAATACCCTCGTAGAGAGGGGTGTGACCACCCTCGTAGAGAGGAGTGTGGATGTTTTTCCAAGGGGCAATGGGCGAATACTCTCCTCTGGCCAAGGATTGAGTAGCCTAGAACACAAACCTTGACCATGTGGAATGGTTAGTTGGCTCTTGAGGTTTGTGTCGTGATCCTGCATGGATCATGGAAAGGGAGCCTAGTCTTGCCCAGGCTAGCATCTTAGCTTCTCTAGTTCATGTGGGATGGGTGAGATAGATGACTACAAGAGAAGGAAGAACATAAAAGGAATGGAAAAAATCATAGAATATCTTTTGTGTGAAGATAAGACATATTCTGTGTGAAGATAAGACATCTTCTGTGTGAAGATAAGATATCTTTCGTGTGAAGATAAGAAAGAGTATCTTCTGCGTGAAGACGGAAGAAAGAAAGAGTATATTTTGTGCGAAGATAAAGAGAACACAACTTCTTTAATATGGATTCATGGAGAACCATTCAGTGATCGTGATGCCAGATGACCAAGTGGATTATATTGATGCCTCCTGTTATCCAGTTGATGTTGTTACCCAATTGATGATGTTGCCTAGTTGATGATGTTACCTAGTTGATGATGTTACCCAGTTGATGATGTTATCCAGTTGATGATATTGCTCAGATGGTATTGTTCAGTTGATGATGACATCCAGTGACCTGTCAAAATATAAAGAATATCCTTCTTGTTAAGAGGGAGTGTTGAAATATTGTGTAACTGTAAAAGAATATTCTTATCCCCTTTTGCAGATTGGTCAAATCGTAAATGTTATATGCAATATAAGAAGTCGACCCCCCGACAAATTAAAGTGGTTCTAACTACCCAGAAAGATAAGTCGGCCCTGCCAGTGAAGATACACCTCCTTTTAGTGCTTGCCAGTTTGTATAAATGCCAACGCCTCATTTGTTCATTCACTTAGCTCACTCATCTAGTGCACAAGTATTGAAGGAAGCTGCAGTTACCAGTTGCCGGAAGAAGGAATAGAGAGAGGCGCATTGTTTGGGAGAGGATATTCTCTAGTGTTTGGTTTATTGTCTTGGCATTGGATTGGCTATGGTTCTTTGATTATTTTTCGGTCTAGCATCATGGTAGTTTGTCTCTCGAAGAGAGAGAGTTATTCTGGTACTGCACTTGGTTATTGAATCTACATTAAAGAAGTTTTGTTGGGTTTTCTTCCCCTTGAGGGTTTCCTAGGATAAATGCTTGTGCATCTTGTGATTGTGTTTCTCTCAGTGATCCTATCTATGCTATGGTTATCTAGTAAATTGAAAAGAAACCTAATAATAGCTTAAACCTTAACACAACTCTCTCACAAATTTGGATTTCCTAAGTTAGATAAGCATATACGGCACCTCCAACCACCAAACACCCAAAAAAATTTACTTTAATGCCAATATGATATATAAAATACCATGGATATTCCAATTTATTCAACTCACTGAAATAGATCTAAGCTTAAAATGACTATAGTGATCTTATCCTTAACTATGTGACTATATTTTTGTATTTTTAACACTTTAATAGAAATAAAATCATAGTATTTGGATTCTTTAATTACTATGATATATGAAATAAACTACAATATAAATACACGTGCACAATGGAACACAAATATTTACCTAGGAAACCCATATGAACAAATGATCATTTAATGAAGGACTATGCATTTAGTCTTCTTATACTATTGAGCTTACAATAAAAAATACAATGATTTCAAAGGTTGTTGTGAATTTATGAGACACTATGGTCTTCTGCATTCCTCTACAATATGCTTTTGACTCTATACTCTATCAACACCTCATCCACACGCTTGTGCATACTATGGAACCGTTGGTGGCTAGTGAAAAAGTGAACCATCTTCCCTCATTCTACTAGGTTTTTGATAGCTATATTTAGGGTTTTGACATATAATTGGAACCTCCGTGATGCTTCTAGAAGTATCTAGTGGATTTCCCCATGTTACTGATTCCCCATATATTATGGTTAGTTGACATGGTCACCAATTGAGATGTGGAAATATTTGGTCAGTTATGTTCTGTGGGCCTGAAGTTTCTCATATGAAATTTGTTTAGGGTGCATGCTAGCTCATTGGAAAGGTCTCAACAAGAAGAAAAATTGTTTCCAATATATAAGTAAGTCTACGACAACCCTAAGCCATTGCAGGGCCAAGAAACACCATTTGGGGTCTAAAAAATGCATCAAAAGTTGATGACCCAAATTCTTCAAACAAAACACCATTAGTGGGATGTCCCAATTTTTAATTCCACCCATTTAGATCATTAATAAATTTATATGGTGCCTATGTACATCCATTTTGGATTACCTGATAATTTGAATTTTGAATTATTGAAAGTCATTATGGATCCTTCAATAGGGGGGTGACATGAGGTTTAAAAAAGGAAAGGGAAAAAAGGCATAATCAAGGATTATTTTTCAAAGGGAGAGAAATGAAATGTACATTAAATTTGTAAGTGTAGTATGCACATGAAAAATGTAATTTCCATTCAATCTCCAAATAGAAATAGCCATTTTTTTCTTTGAAAAGAATACAATTAACACATGAATTAACATTAGCATCTTGTTTTCTAGTTTTTATGTTTAGATCCTATCTTTTGATTTTTGTGGTTTAGATTTCTAAATTATTGGGTCAAGAGAAATTAAATACAGTAGTGATTATTCCGAAAGACACT
>JASDQU010337252.1:0-12612 GCA_032191745.1 Picea mariana | reverse complement strand
TATAGAAGTCCTCCCACAACAACCTCATGCTCCATTGCTACCTGTGCGTCTCCATGACCCCCTAGTGCCGACATCTTTGCCGGACGTGATGCGCCTCTATCTGCATGATGAAACAAAAACATCTTTATATCGCTCATTGTACACATAAAAAAAAATATAAAATATTAAAAACAAAATTACATGACAAGGTTTATTTTTGTACCTGACGCATCCCATAGAATACCCTCAGGGAGCACCAATTTTGCACTACCCCGAAAGTCCACTCCAGCATAAGGAAAATCCTCGATGAAAAATATTTGTTTCCTCTACCAAGCGAAGAAATCAGCTGTAAATCTAAATGCTAAGGGATCATTCCCCAATATTGGGGATAAACTGGTCCATGTTTCCATACATGGCTCAGTCACAGGATGTGTTATCAATGCAATCTATGGCTGCATCTAGGGAACTCGCTCCAAGAAGAACGAAACTGGGAAAGAGACATATCCAAACTGCTTCTGCCTACCTATCTTGCACTTCGATATATGTTCCTTCACATTCTGAAGGAACACTGCACTCTAGTTAAAAAACTTGGGCTCTATACATTGTAAAGCATACAACATCTAGGATTTCAAAGCTAGATGAGCGCTAGTACTACCCGCCAATTTGGTTATGGTGAATACAATCGATCTAAGTGCCAAATCCCTCACATATTCGATCACGATTCATCCACTGACCAATCGATATCCTAGTATACAGTGCTCAACAACATATGCCTCATTTGGCTGAGGAGTTGCCCAATGTCTGGACAAGAGGATAGGAGACCCTCTCCTCGAGAGGCCTATCAAAAATTACACATCATCAAGCTTAATCTCAATCATGTGTGGCCCAATGAAAAATGTGTGTTTGACATCATCCCACAAACCGATTAGGTATTCAAGTAATAGTACCTCTTTCCTCATATTTTGGAGTTTAAAGTACTTGAGTAGACCGCAATGTCGAAAATATGCCTTTGCTTGAGGGCTTTGTAAAGCGACAATGTCATCGAAATCGTGTTCACATTCTTTCCACTCTATCATGGAAAAATGATTAGTGAAATCTACAAATACAACCAATTAAACATCTTTAGTCAACTTTTTATGGGAGACAATTGTGTCTTTTTATCCCAAAATATAATTTTTTTTTTGGTTCTATGCCAATGCTCCCTTAAGTCTCCCCACAGAGCACTAGCACTCCCTAGGCATGTGCACCAGGGTGCTGATATCTCGATCAACTCTCCCCTCATCCCTTTGAGGGAGCGCTAATCTGGTTCAACGCCTAGGGCTTCCCAACGAGCCAAGAACACCCTAAATATAAGTTAAAACACAAAATTAAACTGTACAAAATGGTTGGAAAAGAAAAGTGACCAACCTAGTCCATACAAAACTGAAAATCGTTGACCGCAACCCCCATACTCATAGCTCGAAAATCGCCTCCCAAAGGTGGAAAATTCCAAATTTAGAAGAATTTGGTAAAAATCAATTGGTAAATGAAATTCTTAACCTATTTTACTTTGGGCCCATAACTATCTATATTTGCAGGTTTTTAAGCAGTATCTTTTCGACAACCTTGTGACATCGATGAGCATAATATTTTTTCTTTCTCGCGCTTGAAAAACATGAGAATGTAACCAAGTAGACTTTTATCACTTTTTTCAGACTCGTAAAGGTTACATGAAAAAGGAACCCCCTGGAGTCATCTCTAAGCTCTTTTTAGACTCTCTAAATATGAAAAGATCATTGAGTGATCTTGCTTCCTTTCATGCTCGTTAAAAAGTCTTGAAACAACGTCTCCTGAGTAGTAGTTTATCTCTTTTTCAGACTTTGGACACTAAAATTACGAAAAAGGACAACCTTGGTGTCACCTTTAAGTTCTTTTCAGACTCTCTAAACATGAAAAACCACTGAGTTTTCCTTCTCTGGACTCGTTAAAATCACACATTGAAGGGCCCATATGGGACCAAACCAAACCCTTACTTTTTCTAGTTCATTAAACAAAGGAAGAGGGACTTACATAAGGTGAGCTATATCGAGCATGTGTTATCCTCCTCAAGATCGTAAAAATAAAAAGAGGTACTCGTCTATCGGGATGGGGAAAAAATTGAAGGAAGTAAGTCAAGTTATCTTTTAGAATTGTTACGAATCACTCTTGCAGTCACCCTTGAAAATGACACTTGTTCCCACCTACATTTTGAACACTTGGATAATACACTAAACCTATGCACTGAACCAATCTTATTTGTCTTTCCACTCCTTTGAGTCACCCAATGAATGTCACAGAGTTTGTTGCATTATGTTTTGTTCAATGTTACGTATATGCTACAAGTTCATGTTTTGCCTCAATGTTCAAGGGAAGTATCCTCCTCGAAAGTCAACCATCACAAATTTCTTGTTTCAATACCCATGTCTGTCCATAATCATTCAATTCACCATATTACATCTCTTCCCTATGTCAGTTTCGTGTTGATGATGGGGGATACATCAAGGCCCTCATTCAATGAGTCTTTTCCTGTCGACTTCAACAAACCATCCGAAAATTGGACTTAGAAACCAGTTAGTACCTTGGGACATGCATGCCTCAATGGTAGGCCTCCTCGCCTCCGACAGTAGGTTTACATCATTGACCTTTGATCAGGTGATTCCACGAATTTTCAACTTCAACTCATTTATTCACATTTGTTGTATTGTACTAGGGTATATTGGGAGTCATTGACATCATTGGTGATTTCCCTCGCACTTGTTAATGGTTTACTTCAATGACCGGTAATCAAGTGGTTTCTACCATGTTCGACATCAAAACATCTATTCACATGGATAGATTCATACCACATCGGGATTGGGACAAAGACCTTGGGTTGAGTATTCACTCGATTATCTTCTTTCCCTGAGATGTGAAGGAGATCTTTTGAGCATGCTCATATATATATACTATCACATAGATCCACATTGTATTGGTCTGTGGCTATGTTTTATCATCTCGTGGCTCCAATTTGTATTTTTTGTGCCTACGATAAGCTCATGTCATGCGGGTATAGATCCACATTGTATCTTTGGTGGCTATACCCTTAGTTAGTTTCATCATGGATCCGTAGTGTATTTATTGGCAGCCATACCTTAAGTTCTTTGTTACTCAAGTAGAGGTATTCCTGCCTTGGGTTTGAAATACATGATAACATTTGTTTGATGGTTGTTTGCAGCTTCTACTAGGTTCTCTGACTCCATACCCTTGCTTCGAAAATCTACAAAGTGCTTCAGTCATCAATTTCTGTCTTCTGACTTCACAGTTTGGGGGGAAATCTGTTACACGTCAAAATTCCTCACTTCGACAATGTCACATTCTCATTGTCGCAAGTGTCATACTTTTGTCACAAGTGTTGTAAATGTCGCATTTTTGTTCTGCATATTTCACATTGCGAACGACACCATGGAAACACTTGATACATCCTCTACAACATGTTGGAAGGGGAAACCACATAATTTTCCAAACTAAGAAAAACTTTTTTCCTTGAGAAATGGTCATCTTAATGAACTTTGGGGAGATCAACACTCCCCTACTTATATGCAAGGAGTGCTAGCGCTCCCTGCCCATATAGCAGGGATCATTGCAATACTTTGTTGCCAGTTTTAAGGGAGCACTGATTGGTTGAGAGAATCATGACAAGAAATCCCCCTTATCTCTAAAGATAGCTAGAGATGATCTGAGTTGGTTTGGCTCGAATCCAGGATTTAGGTTGCATCTAAGGGAGATGCCACAACTACTGGAGTCATATCCTCAAATTATTCCAAAGAAAACTAAGGTGGTTGATCCTCTCAAAGCCTATAAAAGGAGGCATTCTCATGGTGAAATAGAGGATAATATCATAAAAAATTATTGCCATTCTGATCATGGATCTTTCGAGCAAGGGGTAGGACAAGGAGGACCTACAGAGGTTGCTGCAACTGCATCTATAGATTGAAAGTGCCTTGTAATATTCTCATTAGTATATGATTGGCCTATTTCCTTTAAGTTTGTGTATGGTTTCATATACTTGTATTTTATTGATAAATTTATTTTAAACTAATATTGGTAGAATAGGAAGTATTTTTTGTCTTTGTTGTCTATTGGATTGCAGATATCATTAAGGTGCTTGAAGATCAAGTTCATCCTAGATTAAGCGAGGACAAGCTTTAGAAAAAGGTACATCATACTTTATTCCTCTTTTCCCTTTGACTAGTTTAACTACATTTAAAGGAATGTTAGTGTCCAATGTTAGCATCTTTCTATCTTGGTAGTAGGGGTCTAGAATCCAAGTGGATATTGACCTGTTTGCAGGGGAAATTTCCTAAAGCAAGTGGGCCTTGCTCCATGAGGTACAAGTCAGTATTATGGTAAGCATCATTTCAATATTTAATCCATTTGAGTATGTTGTATCTTAGATTTCTCTAGATTTCATGATATATGCTTGGAAATTATGCCTTTTGCCTTGCTTGACCTTGGTGGTTGACATTGTTCCCTAGTAAGTGGTATTCCTTGGGGATGGGTTTCTGACTAAGAACTCCCTTGAGGAGCCATCATATTTTTCCTGACCATACTTACCACTTTCCATCAAAATTCCCCTCATTTCCTTATCTCTTGGGATTTTAGGGTGTATTGACCCGAGAAGGGGTTGTCCCTCATTCTATGGGAAGAAGGGGATGAAGGACTAGAGGGATTGATGTTGGGTAAAACTTAAAATCCTATGTATGAACCTTCTCGATCCTTCACCCAGGGATCACCCAAGAAAGAAATGAAACACTTATCTTTGAGTAAAGGGGGACCCACAATGAAATATGTTTAAAAATGCTTAAAAGGTTGGTTGAAGGATAGGAGGTCTCATCATGAGCCAACCTATCACATCCATGAATATCTAGTGGTATGAAATTACCATCATATGGTCACCAATCTAGTGTAATGGCTCTCAGTTGCATGGATGAGAGAAAGGGGGTCTCATCATGAGCCAACCTTCTCATTTCCACTAGGTGTTTGTGGGTGACATTTCCATTATCTAGACACCACGCCAGGGAAGTGGCCTTCAACCTTTCCTTAAAATTATGAAAGAATGGAAAATAATGGGCTTGGAAAAAGTGCATTGTAGATGAAGATAGTACACATGCTCTAAAAATGCACCCATTGCATTGGGTGATGCCCACAGGGGTGAAGAAGTGGGATTGAAACCAACGAAGTGAATCACATAACATCAATCATCACTTCTGAGGCTTGCACCCGGTAACCAGGACTTCCCAGGTGGTCACCCATCCCAAGACGCCTCTGGCTCAAGTGCGCTTAACTGTGGAGTTTTACCCACAATCAAGCCCACTTAGCTTTCTACCCCATTTGCAAAACCTTAGCAAGTATTGTGCCTTATGAACTACCCAGTTAGAGCTCTCTTCACTCTTATTAAGTCACATAATGTTTTCAAGAAATTAATTGTTCGATATAGTGATATTTGGTGCACATTCTTAGGTGGCTCAATTATTGATTGGATTCACTTATCATGATGTTATGACTTGATATCCTTGGAGAGTGTTATTATTTGTCTTTGAAGGACCTAGTTGGTGGACAATTTTAGAAGAACAAGCCCACAGGTGGATGCCAAGGGCCCACATGCCGGATGGGAAATATCAAGCTTGAAAGGCCTTAAAGATGACTTGGAAGATGTAGCCTAGCCCCCACATGCCAAACATTTTTCCTAGTAGAGAAAAAATGTCACATCTAGAGGCATGACATCACCTAGGGGGGTTATGGATTAGTGGTGAGTTGACATGCATTAGAACAAGGAAGTTTTGAAGGAATAATGAAGGAAGTGGTCTTGATGCTTGACATGTGTCTTTGGGAAGCCTCTCCACTCTATTAGATCACCAACGACCTCCTCTTAGTGCCAAAACGTCCCCTAAATGGGTAACATCCTTCTAAATTAGGGGTTTTTTATGTTCAAAAGTGAATTTTAAAGGAATTAATTTGTTAAGGGGGAAATATTAGGGTTGTTGACCCCTAGTATTGTGGTTTACCCGTAAATATGTGTACAAGTCACCTTGGTGACATTTTGTATAAATAAGAGATCATAAGATCTCATTTTAACATAACTCTCCCTCTTGTGAGTAGTACCCGGTATGAAATTTTCACTATCTTTGGAAAATTGTCTCTCTCGGCTCTTATTTATGGATATATCTTGATGTAATGGTTGATGAAAGTGATGCACAATCCTTGGAAGGCTTCTCTCTTTCTATTGTGATGGATTATCTTAGCATTTTTCCTTTAATTGGTATGGTCTTTACTTTCATGATATAATTTGTTTCAAGTCAAGGTTATTGTGATAGGAGATACATGGGAAGTATAAGGGCATACACCCCCACCATAGTCTTCATCATTTTATGCTTCATTGCATTGGTTAAACAAGGGTTTTTTAAGAGAAGTATAAGGGCATACACCCTCTTACCTCAAACCCTAGGTAGAGAAACTTTCATTGGGGAGTAAGAAGGTTTACACCCCAAAGGAGGTGGATTCTTTAACTCTTTATTTTCATGAGCCCACTAACCCAATTGTTAAGAGCACTAGTCATTTATTATTGCATTGGAGAGACAAAATCATTGCCTTGGAAAATGCGATTCTACAAGTTTTGAGTCTCTCTTTTTGGGGAAACGTTCTTTTTTCCTTTGGATCTCTTGCCTCATCGAGGCATCCCCTTTAAACCACTACAAATTTATGCTGTAATAGACATTGACGTACATCCATTAAGGATGCACTAACCCTAACTAGCTCATAAAATAACCCTAGACTAGGCTTAAATTTCTTCCCTAACCGTCCACTAACCTAGGTGCATCTTTTGAGCCATCTACAAGTGATTTATGTTGGATATTATTGCTGATATAGGGATTGGTTTTCTACATCCATAAGGATGATAATTTGACCATATAAACCCTAAAGGAGAACACTTATAACTTGTTCTTTAACCATCAAAATTTGCTAAATGTTTGCTAACATATTCTACTTGGTTCAAGGATTTTCTTGGGTGGTTTCTTTGCTAAATTCAGTGACTAATTGTACTGATGTTGTAACAAGTTTCCTACAGACATAAGGCTGATAATATTTCTGCAGTAAGATGTTATTTCAGCCTTTATATTTGTGCTAAAGTGGTAGCTTAATCATTGGTGAGTTGAGCTAGTTTCCACTAGCTTGATCTCTTGTTTATTTATCACATACTTAGCACTTATTTTGCATCCCTTGTTACCTTTTATCGAGTTGATATAAATAATTTATTGTTGCTGCAAATTAGGGATATAAATCTTAACCTTCTTTTCCAACTAATGCATTATACTGTATGTTTGGTTTTCCTTATGTATCGGGCAAGTATTCATACTTGGCGGGTCACTCAACTTACTTGGAAACCCTTGGAGATTCCCAAGATTACATTTCAACCCTTTCACATTATTTATATTTGACCTCTAGGGGCTTCATCTCCATCTCACCTCCATCTTCAAATCATTCCGAAATCCCCATAGGGTCACTGAGATCTCCCCCTAGAGGTGACTACCTCACTTCTAAAGCAATGAAGACACCTGACTAAGGTGACAATGAGTAGGTGACCTGTTAGTTGTTTCCATTTAGTGGTTGGGTTAGGATTTTGCCAACCTACAACTTCTGTGATAAGATTTTGGTGCCAGCGTCGAGGAGGATTTTGAATCCTCTTCGGAACCCTAACGACACTTTGGCAAGCTATCCCAAATCATTTCACTTAGCTTGCATGGTGACTCCACCCAAAGGAATTTCCATTTCCACCATTATTGATAAGTTCCTATTGAAGCTCATCTGACGACTCCACCTTCCACAAACATGATTTTCCCCTTTATCCCTTTCCCTCCTCCTCCATTGAGGTTTTTACCAAAGTAATGGAAACATGGATTTGTGGCGCTTTCATGAAGCATACAAGGCCTTGGATATTGAAGTGATCGGAAAATACCCAAACAAGTTCCCGATAAACCAATTTGATGTCCTCCAAAAGTTCGATGGTAATCCGTTGTTAGTCATGGCACACATTGTTGAGTTTACTAGATGAATCTACTATGCAAATGTACTACATGAAGATGTATGCCATAGGATTTTCCTGCTATCCTTGGAAAACAAGCAAAGGGATTGGATCAAGAATTCTTGCAAGCCAAGAAGTATATCTTCTTTAAAAATCCTCATCAAAGAGTTCCTTAAATGTTGGGGACCAGAAGCTCAAAGTCTTAAAGATACAATTCAAGACTTGGAGGATGATTTTTCAAGAGAAGGTTTTGACCTTGATCATATTGAAGGTTTGAGAGAAACACTTCTCCCATAGTTTGTTGAAACAAAAATTGAAATACAAGAAGTTGGAAAAGCAATGAAGAAAATTTTAAGTGTCTCAAGCAAAGCAAAGATGAAGATTTCGAGTTTTGTGAACAACTAATGAAACTTTTCTCCGTTAAGGATTTTCTGGTTAAGTTTTGTCAAAAAAGAGAAGAAGATCTTGATGTGATCGTCGATGATTATGAGAAAAGCCCTACACCAACCTTAGCCTGGGAAGTGGCCATTGAATATTTTGGAACATATTCATTATACAATGTTGTGACCGAGAAATATGGGTACCATTAAAACTTCCCAAATGATGATGAACCACTCTTCATGCCCGAGGAACTCTATAAACTTGTTATGGATCAAGATCAATATGGTGAGTTATTTAATCCTATTGAGTATGATGAATACTTGGCCGAAGAACATATTCATGAAATAAGGATTGAAGGAGATCCTGATGAAAAAGATCCAAATGAGATATATGATGAATATGAAGTATTTTCCCTTCCACTTGATGAGGATATCCAAACATCTTCTTCTCCTGCACATTAAGAAGAGAGAATGATGAGTTGCAATCCTTTTGAAAACTTTGATGATGCTTTGTTCCATGAATTTGGAAATAAAGAAAATTTTTAAAGGGATCTTGATGAAGTTTCTCTTGATGATATAGTGGTATGACATTACCATCATATGGTCACCAAGGCAGGGTAATGGCTCTCAGTTGCATGGATGAGAGAAATGGGGTCTCATCATGAGCCGACCTTCTCATTACCACTAGGTGTTTATGGGTGACATTTCCATTATCTGGACACCATGCCAGGGCATTGAGCTTCAACCTTTCCTTAAAATTATGGAAGAATGGAAAATAATGGGCTAGGAAAAGGTGCATTGCAGACGAAGGTACCACACACCCTCTACAAAGGTACCCATGAACGAGACACTACGACCTCTTGTATGTCATGAGCCCTATTCCCATTGAGTCTTGACCCCAACCACCTCACCCACTTTACATGGCTTAGAGAGGGATCTCTTGGAAACTCTCCTTGACCTAGGGAAAGATCTACCCAATAGGATACCTCGTCAACTCTCCCATATTCAAGCTTGACAAGTTGCATAATGTATTTGAGAAATTAATTGTTTGATATAGTGATCTTTGATGCACATGATTAGGTGGCTCATTTATTGATTGGATTCACTTATCATGATGTAATGACTTGAGATCCTTGGAGGGCGTGGTTATTTTTCTTTGCAAGACCTAGTTGGTGGATAGTTTTGGAAGAACAAGCCTAGGCTGGGCTGCCATTAGGATTGAAGCGCAAAGGTGGATGCTAAGGGATCTCATGACGGATGAGAAATATCAATATTGAAAGGCCATAATGATGACTTGGACAATGTAGCCTAGTCCCCACATGCCAAACTTTTTTCCTAGGAGAGGAAAATCGTCACATCTAGACGCATGATGTCACCTAGGGGGGTTAGGGATTGGTGGTGAGGTGACATGCATTGGCACAAAGAATTTTTGAAGGAATCATGAAGGAAGTGGTCTTGATTCTTGTCATGTGGGTTTGGGAATCCTCTGCACTCTCTTCCATCACCAACAACCCCCTCTTAGTGTCACAACGTCGCCTAAAGGGGTGACATCCTTCTAAATTAGGGTTTTCTTATGTGAAAAAATCAATTTTAAATGAATTAATTTGTTAAGGGGGGAATAATAAGGTTGCTGACCCCTAGTCTTGTGGTTTAACCCTAAAAATGTGAACAAGTCACCTTGGTGACATTTAATATAAATAAGAGATCATAATATCTCATTTTAACATAACTCTCTCTCTTGTGAGAATTACTTGGTCTGAAATTTTCGCTATATTTGGAAAATTCTCTCTCTTGTCTCTTGTTTATGGTTATCTCTTGATTTAATGGTTGATGGAAGTGATGTGCTAGCCTTGGAATGCTTTTCTCTTGCTATTGTGGTGGATTATCTTAGCGTTTTTCCTTGAATTGGTATGGTCTTTACTTTCATGCTATCATTTGTTTCAAGTCAAGGTTATTGTGATAGGATATAGATGGGAAGTATAAGGGAATATATGCCCACCATAGTCTTCATCATTTTATGCTTCATATTATTGGTTAAACAAGGGTTTACTAAGAGAAGTATAAGGGCATACACCCTCTTAGCTCAAACCCTAGCTAGAGAAACTTGCCTTGGGGAGTAAGAGGGTTTACAACCCCAAGGAGGTGGTTTATTTAGATATTTCTTTGCATGAACCCATTAAACCAATTGTTAATAGCACTAGTCATTTATTATTTGATTGGAGAAACAAAATCAGTGCGTTGGAAAACATCATTCTACAAGTTTCGACTCTCTCTTTTTTGGGAAATGTTCCTTGATCCTTTGGATCTCTTTACTCATTGAGGCATCCCCTTTAAACCACTAAAAATTTCCTCTGTAATAGATACCGACCTAGATACATTAAGGCTGCACAAACCCTAGGTGACTAACCCTAACTAGCTCCTAAACTAACCCTAGACTAGGCCTAAATTTCTTCCCTAACCCTCTACTAACCTAGGCGCGTCTTTTGAGCCATCTACAAGTGCTTTATGTTGGATATTATTGCTGATATAGGGATTGGTTTTCTATAGACATAAGGCTGATAATTTGACTACAAAAACCCCAAAGGAAAACACTTATAACTTTTTAACCATCAAAATTTTCTAAAAGTTTGCTAACATATTCTTCTTGGTTCAAGGCTTTTCTTGAGTGGTTTCTTTACTGATTTTAGTGGTTGTTTGTACTGTTGTTGTAACACATTTTATACAACCACAAGGATGATAATATCTGTTGGCATGTTTTTAGGTAGGTGTGCTTGTCATTGATGGAAATTTCAGAGTATGCAGCACTGGCAAAACAGGGACAACGTAAGCTCAGGAGGATAAGTGCAGAGGTGGACGCAGAGTGCAAGAGTGTTCTTAATCATTTGATGGTTTACAGGCAGGCAAGGAAGATCAGGGATAAATTGATCTAACTCCATTTCAGAGTTTCAGATACCAAGAGGTGGAGGTGTCAAGCACACTCATGACAAGTCTCGGAATCGTGAAATGCAAAATGCCGAAATCCCGAAAGCAGGAGACAGTTTCGGATACCGGGATTTCAGATACTGGGAGTTGGGGATGTCAAGAACTCTTAATACAGGAGTCCCAGAATCGTGAAATGTGAAATGTCGAAATGCCAAAAGCAGGAGACAGTTTCAGATACCAGGATTTTGGATACCAGGAGTTGGGGATGTCAAGAACTCTTACTAGAGGAGTCCCAGAATCGCGAAATGCGAAACGCCAAAATCCCGAAAGCAGGAGACAATTTCAGATACCGGGAGTTGGGGATGTCAAGAACTCTTACTACAGGAGTCCCAGAATCGAGAAATGTGAAACGCCAAAATCCCGAAATAGGCACACCAACAAAGAATGTCGCAGACAAAGAAATAACTCCATTTCAGAGTCCTAGATACCAGGAGTTGAAGTGTCGAAACACTTCACCACAGAAATACTGAAATGCCGAATCGCCGAAATGCGAAACAATGAAATACCGAATCTTTGATCCGACTCCATTTCAGAACTTTAGATATCAAGAGTTGGAGAAGTTAAGTGTCGAGAGTCTTCACCACAGGAGTCCCGAAATGATGAAACACGAACTGCCAAAATGCCGTTGATCCGACTCCATTTCAGAGTTTCGGATACCGGGACTTGGAGTTGTCAAGAAATCTTCGCATCAAGGATGCCGAAATGCTGAATTGTGAAATCGTGAAAGCGATTTATGGATAAGCGCTCGGTCACCGATGGTGGTCACATCATCGAAGAGCTATAGAGAAAAACTTGAAGCAACAAGCTCCATTTCGGAGTTTCGGGGACCACGACTTGGAGAGCCGAGATGCCTCGCAACAGGAATCACCGAAATGTGGAAACACCTTTTGCTGTAGGCTGTGGTCACAGCAATTGGTCACATCGCTGAAAGATGGAGAAAGGAGTTAGTGCAACCAAACTCCATTTCGGGGATCACGACTTGAAGTGTTGAGACACTTGATCACATGAATGCCGAATTACCGAATGTTGAATTACCAAAGGCTGAAATGGTGAAATATCTATGTAGCCGGTGGTCACCGCCGGTGGTCACGTAAGTGGAAGGAACTAGCATAGCTAGGCTCCATTTCATGGTTCTCTCTGTAACTGCTAGAAACCACTGATGGTTTCTGCCATAGGATTGGAAGAGACTTGAGT